>JANSTS010013134.1:70930-93306 GCA_026546915.1 Sylvicola fuscatus
TCCTGACTTTCTACTAGGCGTATTTAGGTAACAATTTCGGTTTCTTAGACAGTTTTCCATTTAATGTTTTAAGATGTTTAGTAAATTCCTTTAACAAATTTTGTCTTTAATGAAATCGTTCTTGAATGTTAATTGATAAATTTTCTTGTTCGCCACCCTATTTAAAGCAACAAGACAACAAAAAGAAAATAGAATAGAAAGAAAGAAAGAAAAGTAGGAAGCAAATCCCTGTCCACCACAAATCACCATACCACGACGATTATCGTGGTCACTCACATTGAACGCGGAATCGGGCACGGTGGCTCTTTAAAATTCCGCGCAGCGACATTCAGTCAAGTGTGCCTAAAATAGACGAACCATCCAACTGGCCTGGTCATCTCCCCCAATGCGACACAAGCATATACAATTAAGCCGCACCGACACTGCTGGACGAGCTCTTCCACACATAATGCTAATATCCTGTTCCTGTTTCGGTTCGGCGCGGCGCGGCCACAACGCGTATGTGAAAACTCCAGAAAGGGCACAATTCACACATGTATTTGCATCTAATTTCCTGTATTATAAGCGCGCGCGATATTTCTTCGTCTTCCTCGTCTTCACCATCCAGCGCTCGTTGTTGTTGTTGTTGTTGTTGTCGCCTGGTCTCTTCCGCGTCGAACGGACGCTCCGCGACCCCGCGCTCGACTTCTTACCCCCGGCGCTGCTATTATGCCATTGTCGGCCTCCTACTTCTCCAACCTCCATCCAAGTCGCGCACATTATTCGTACAAAGCGCGACCGCTGACTCCGCTTTGCGACATACTGTCGCGTCGCGGCCAAAGGCGCGAGCAGAGGAACAACACCAGGCCGCATAGGAAATGGAAATGGAATGAGGTTTTTCTTTATATGTATAGTTTTTTTTTTGTTTTTTTTTTTGTTTTTTTTATTCCGAAACGAATAAATGGAATAATTAAAACATGCATCAGTCCCAGTGGTGGCGAATGCGATGGAACGACAACGCTCTGATATCGTCTCCATTCCCGGACGCTTGCATTTGCTGCAGCCAAATGGCACTGAACCGGGGGGGGGGGATTGCCGGCTCAATGCATTATTTATAAGTATCCGTTTTCAATGAGAAAGGCTTCCTTTGTGTGGCTGGCTTCGAATGAATCGGCGAGGACGCCGATCTGACTCGGCGACCTTCCTTTTCAGTTCATTTACTTTGCCCTTCCTATTCACAAACGATGGCCGGCTTGAAGCATCTTTTTATCGACAAAAGGGTTGATGAGAGAGTCAGTGAAGATACACTTGAAACTACGAAAATACACGCTTTTCCTAGAGACGAGCTGTGCACCTGCCGCTCTGGGGTTGTACAATTATATTTTTAGAAAAAAAAAAACAAAAAAAAAATCAAAATCAATTTGAATATGTAGATTAACGTTGGTCTAAGACGTTGGCCAGACGCTTGAGACACAATTGCATTCTTTTTATGCCCTTTACACGATTACCATCTGCTTCTTTTTGTTGGGCGTGAAATCGCGTTTTTAATTTTTTTTTTTTTCATTGGATAAACATGCGCTTTTAAAGTAGTTTTGATTTTGAAAAGAAAACAATAAGATGCTTCAATGCTTCCTATATAAGATACACGAAGATACTTCAATGTGTCTAAGAGGTTTCTTAATTCAATCGAAAAACTATACTTGAATTTTCAATTTCAAATAAATTATCAAAGTTCCTTAATAACCCAACAGCAATCGTCTAAAATCGGTTAACAAAAATGTCGTCCTTGAAAGGATTTCAAGTTGATCCCTAACATGTTGCTGTTAAAAAATGTTAGTCATTAATCACAACTTTTCTATGCTGCTCATATTTTCTTAAATCCCTGATGACAACAACTAGTCTGAGGGCATGAACATTTTCGGTAACAAAAACAAAAGGATATTTATGTCCTTAGGCTGAAAAACTCCCCCATCAACAAAATTATCTCAAACAGCGCTCAACCATCTCACAAGGGGCTGGTTACAAGAAATCATCATTCCTTTTTCGTCTCCTTATCTCCTTATTCTTCATATGCCTTCATGTGTGTGTATTTTTAAACTCGTATCCCTAATTAAAATCTCAATCTCGACGCTGTCTACAGGCCGTGAAGCGCGACTTCAGCTGTAATTATAAGTTTTTAAGTTTCTTTGTTTATATGGCATGTTCTTCACCCTCTCCCGTCCTCTCGTCCGCAACGCGACGAACCCTTTTCTGGCTAGGGGTTGTTGCATGTGCTCGACAAGAACGTTTCTAAGAACCGTCGACTCGAATTTGTATGCACCGAACCTGTATGCATCTGTGCACTGTTGTGTAACAATCGCATGCACACAGGTGTTTTGGGCTAAGCGTGTGCAGACGCGCTGTGCACTGGTGTGTGCGTGTGTGGCTGTGTCGAGTGCATCAAGTGCACGCAGCGCTGCATCGCACCGAATGAAAGTGAATGTCATGCTTTTGTGTGCAGGTTATTTTCAATTAAACCCAAAACAAAAAAAAAAAAACAGGGAATAAAAGGAGAAATGTAAACTAAAGAAGCGCAAGGGATGTTTTTGTGTGTGCACACCGTGAGCAGGAAGAGGGTCTGGGAAGGGTTTTCCGCTTTGGATTGTTTTCGTTTATTTTGTATTTGTTTAAGGAATCAACCCCTTGTAAGAATTTATTTCAAGAAACTTTGTCTTATTCCTATTGGAGTCTAGTGTTTTACATAAAATTGTAAATGCTTCTGATTCATTTAAGATGATTACGATTAAAAACAAGTTTTGGTAAATATTTAAGAAATGTGAAAATGTTTCTTCAGAATTCTGTAAGAAAATTCACACCAACAACGGCCGTTAGGATTTGAATTTTTTCTGCTCACTAAGCTGGATGAGCTAGCATCTCAGTTTGTATTCACGATCCGCGACTGTGTCTTCGTATCTTATTACAAGAAGATTTGATTCCTTATTGAGCAACAGTTTGGTAGCATATAAGTATAAGATGGCAGTTTCCTAAGAACAACATTCAAGTGTCATTAGCTATAAATGATTTCTAATGGATTTAATATTGTATAATAAGCTGTCCCCTAGTAATATTGAGAGAACAAACATTTCCTTAAGATTTTCTTTTGGCAAATTTTGCACATCTTTAAGGCGAAAATCTTAAGATCGGTTCGTGTAACGAATCCCTAAATCACAATTCCCATCTTCGCTGTCAAATTTTAGTCAAAGACTTCTTAGAAATAGCCTCCTTGAATGTTTTCTTTTCACGAAAACAGATGAAGAAGAAGAAGACAGAAACGTCTAAGAACCTCCCTGGCCCAATTCAATTGGACATATTGAAACACTATGCATATGCTGTGGCCAACATCGCGACGGAATCACGTAATATGATTAAGGCTTGCGCGTTTACAACTACAGCCACAGAAAGAGAAATTGTAACGACCGACAGTGACAAATACAGGCGCACCAAGACGCTGATATAGCCGCAGCGCCTTTACGAATATACGAAAAGAGGGTTCTTGAACTCAAAGGAGGTCATACAGAAAAACTTTAAAAACGGAGGGTTCTTCTTTTGCCCGCGTCCAAGTGTGATGACGAAGGAACGCGTGTTGTATTACATACGAGCGAGTGAAGCGTCAACGCGCGTTTTATTCAGCTTCACTGTATAGCTTTTCGTACTGTTGTTGTTGTTGTTGTTGTTGTTGGTGTCCTCCCATACCTCGTCGACGTCTTCGTCTTCTTCTTCCCACTTTATTGTTATTATTGTATTTTATTTCTTTTCTTGTTCCATTCATTCGCTATATCTTCCTTGTGTTCCTTTTCCTATATGGGTAGCCATAAAGTCAAACTCCACGGCATGCCTTGACTGGATGAAGGCATCCACGTATCCATACCATGCCATCCACTTCGGGCACTATCTGTGGCGCGCAATGAGTAGGGGCCATTGTGGACACGCACCTGTGATTTTTGACTATTTGCTGACTTATATTGCCAGCGCCGTACACCTTTACTCGCATTTTGTTTAAGACATATATTTGCCGTTCTTTCCGTCTTGGATTGGTTGTCTCACTCGCCTGTTGCGTCGCGTTCTCCGCACTTGTTGCCCGTTTAACCCCCTCCCCACTTGTGCCCCCCCTATATCCACCTTCCCTCCCCTCACGCCCTTTCCCTCCGACTACGCTGACCGTCGCTTTGTGGCGGACTATCGTTGTTATTTTATGGATATAACACACCAAAAACAGACAAAAAGTTCTCAGGTGAATTGTACACTTCAAGTTGAAGTTATAAAGGCTTTTTTTTATTGTTATTGGTGGTATGGGCAACTGGAAACTTGAGTGCGAGAAAAGAAACGCTGAAGAAATTGAAATACAAACCGAACAACAACAAAAAGGGGGAAAAAAAAGGAATTACGTGATTGCCTCTTTTGCGTCTTTCTTGTGGGGTACTTGGCTTTTATGTGTCTCCTTGGTGGAAGCGAATATTCCATCGCCACTTGGCCACTTGGCCTCAACAACAACAAAAGTGATTAAAACCGAGAAACAGGAGAGGTGTCTTCTTGAAAAAGGAACCCCATTAAATTGGGAATTGAGTCCTTTTGTGGTTAAGCGACGTCTGCATGCCAACATTGTGGCAGCGCGTTTCGTTAGCTCCATGGGAAGAACAACACACGTTTCTTACATGCGCCCATCATTTTCTTGGTTGGGTCAAGGTCAATCTTGCGCACACAATTGCAGTTTTCATTTAGTACCAAGAAACTAATTGAATTTGTTGTGCCTCTATTTGGTGCTTTGCAATAATTCGATCCTCAAGAGTTCAGCGTTCATCGTCGTGTCGGCCGTCTTTAAGGATGGCCCATTACTTTAAGTCATTTAGCCGCCTCACTGATTTGCCAATTTTTATGGGCAGCCAACGTAATTAGTTTCCCATTCTATGATCATTCTAGATTATTGAATGCAACTAGACTAAAACATATTCTGGTCATAAGTCATAATCGTTAGAGGTTTACCTGCACTGCAATTCCATTGCATAATCGATTTTGCTTTTATGACGCAGATTTAGGACGTTACATTCCTATCCCATTATGGGATAGTTATCGCCTTACATAAAACACGGTTCAATGACCAACGGATTCGTAACAAATTGGTCGCCTGAGTTCCATCATAATCTTCAAGTGTAATTATTTACAATCTCTCCCTGGTGCCCATCAGCGTAGGAGGAATATCAGAAAACGCGCCACCAGACCAGTTGGCATGCTCACAAAATTGCACAGAAACATTTGGTTGGCCCCATATCCTGTGCGTGCTACTTCACCGCACAGAAACATATATGTATATTCTATATATGTATAAATGGACGCCCCCACTAGCGTATCGTCAACATATCTAATGCGCATGCGCAAACTCTCATCAAATCGGCGACGCGGTGACGCAAAAGTGTTGCGTGCACGACGACGATGAGTGAATCTGTTCCAAATTATGGGTAGCTTATGTTCAACTGGCATAAAGCGTCACATGTAATTACAGTTATTGCACGGTTAACTATGCGAAAGCTTGCGGCGGACTGGATGGTGTACAACATCGGCGTGTGCACGTCACATCGTCAAGTTGGATGCCTCCAATATGTCTTATTCCTTTTTTTTTTTTTTCTTCATTTTTCTTCCTCTTTCTTCATTATGAATGTGTTTTGTTGTTGTTGTTGTTGTGTTGCTCATTTCGTTTTATATAATTCTGTTGACTGACTGTCTTTTGTTGTTGTGGTAATATTCTTCGTCAGCTTCTTGGCAAGACTTACCATTTGAGGCGTCTTGATGGTAGTAAGGTTCAATGACCATTCCCTATTCCAGCGCAGGTATTGTTGTTGCTTCAGCTCCAATATATATATATATATATATTTAAGTACTCTCTCCTCTATGGGCTATGGTGTATTCTTCCGCTCGATTGTTTGTACCACCATTTGTGGGAAACGTTACATAGATATTTATGTATATACACATGAAATCAATTCGAGGTAAGGCAAATCAGAAGAAAAAAGAAAACGAAAATTTGAAAGAAATACATGTGAATACATGTAACAAAACGGAGCATACAGCAGCGGCAGGCAGTAAAGATGAAGCCGACCAATGCTACAAAGTTCCGGGCAGTGCCTTCGATGGACGTTGAGCGCCGTTATACAAATTGCCTGATGGCAGCGTCGCTAATTGTCTATTTCCAGTTTTATTTGTATTTTTCGGTACAATTCTCAAATATTCCTGGATGAGCGAATATTCCGCCTGCTAAGTGATGCGATGCATTACAATCAACTGATATAATGGTATCCTTAACAGAACAATTCCGCATTCAACTGGCTGGAAGCTTCCGTTCCCAATTCGGCGTGCTCTTATAATTAGAACTCGACATATTTGCCTAAATCATCGAAGCGCTCCTAAATTATTCATCCTGCAGCGGCATCATTTCGTCGCGGTTCCCATGTAGTGCAGCATGACGAGCATGTCCTTAATGTATGCATATGTGGGACTAGCTGGCATCCCTGCCAGACAATGAACATTTCAACTGAAATGCGTGCGTGTGTTCACATGCGGGACGCGTTCAACCCCTATTTTTAGTGTGGTTCCCCATAGTTTAAATAAGTCGAAATGTCTTATAATAGGTTCCTTTGTCCTCCACCCTCTCAATATTCTCTAAATATACGCATTCAGTCACATGGGGTACCGAGGTTGAACATGTTTCCAGCTGATGTTCAGGAATTTCCAACAACAAAAAAAACACACAAAAAACAATTAGGTGAGATCGTTCAGGTGTGCAACGGCAACCTGGTGTGTCAGGTTCAACCGAATCGACTTATGTTGGAGCCTGATTCGCTGCTCTCGTTGCATATCTTCACTTTGATTCTTAAATAACCCCTTTCGCGTCGATGTCAATCCCGCGTTGACAAGCATCAAAGACGTTCGCGCGCGCGCGCGCACTCGCTCTTACTCTGGCTCAGTTCGTTGATCTTCTTGTGCCTTGGCACGATTCACGCGTCACACAATTCCAATCCATGCGATACTCTCGCATATACAATTGCCCACATTAAAATATTTATGTGTTTTATGCATCTTTACTGGCGGCTCCAGTTGCATCCAACATCCTTTACGCACGACTACATGCAATGCACGCGTATTTTTAAAAATCACTGTGACAATTGCCAGTTGATGAGATGCCGCAGCCTTTTGCAGCCCATACCAGTGACATTGACGCCGCTTGTGACACACACCACACCAACTTCCATGTTTTCACTTCATTTCCGAATGTCATCGGTTTTAACGCTTTCGAAAAGCAGTGCCGAAGGGAAATTGAGCTGCAACACATTGAATTTGTGTGCAGAACAAACAATCCACACATGAATATTAATGCCCAATAAAACGTCAGCCGGAGAGTAGGACACCGTTGAAATGCGGAATTGACTTGGATTGGACCGGCCAAGCGGGACGCCAATGCGGCGAACACTCCAGCCAGCAAATGTTTTGCACGGCTGTTTTTATTATTGTTTTGTTCATCTCCCTTCCTGGGAATGGCCAGCTCACGTAACGGGATCAGCCATAATCGGGTTTCCTTCAGTTCGATGATAATAATCCGCACACAATACAGGCGATGAGTTTGTGTGTTCGAGGCCGATTAAGCGAATCCGTTGCGTCCTTTTGTGCTAATGTTTGTTTCACGACCTATCCAATTCAGTATTTAATTAGTTCTCATTTGGCATGGATGGGTGGCAAGTGACTGTGATAAAATTTGCATTTTTTGGTAGAAGTTTGCACTGTAAGGTTGGTTTTTGTTTTTTTAAATTTTATTAATTATATACGTCCCACAAAGATCGAACATTTTTTAATGTGACAGTTGTCCCAAATTTGATAATATTTCAACAACAACAACAAAAAATTGACAGGAACTGTTGATACAAACGATTTCTGCGTCTGCCTGGACAAATCAATAATCGATTTAATTCTCTGTGCTTCAATTTATTTAGATTAACGACTTTAACTGGTGAAAACACATTTTTGGTGAAATTGCCTAAAAATTGTTTGTGTAAAATAGTGAAATATCAAAGATTCCTTTACAAATTTCGTCAAATGTCAATATTTTTGACAGAATCTTTGATTTTAGGGGTCTGGACATATTTAGCTATTTTTACATAATTCCTTTTGATCGCGGATACTTGGATGAATTCCATCGTTCTCTCTCTCTCTGAAAATTGGTGGCATAAAAGAAATCAATGTTTTGCTGAAAACTTCAGGACAATGGCATCCACGATAATTGTCAACAGATGTTCCAGCGATTGTTCAAGCGTCTCCCTCTGGCCAGCCACAAATATAGATTTCAGTAACCGTAAACCCACACAAATGTCGATCATCATTCAGCTGGTGCATCCAGCCATGTAATGCCAACAGCACGAATTCACTTGTGCCCAGGCATTCCCCATCCGCATCTCGCCATCGAAGGCAGAGCAACATAATAATAATTAACGGCACATTCGCATCTAATCGCACTAAACATTACTACTTAGTAGCAACTGCAACAAATGTAAATGCCACCCGCGGCAAAGACTTGTTGCGCGCATTGCAGTGCGCATGTGTACGCGGCTCAGTGGCACGCATGTTGGCGCGGGTGGCATGGCGTGCGGTGGGTCGTCTCAAGATGCACAAGATACAGCCACACGTTGACAATTATTTTGTTATAATTTTATACAATGTACCATACATCTAATATGTTGTTGTGACTTATGTTGTATGTGCGCGGATTATGTCGCTGCCTAACCGCACAAACGTGCTAATTATATTCGTTGAATGGCTGCAATCAGGAAGGGAACTCGAGCAAAATGTAAACAGTAGCGCTCATTATGTGTTATGCTAAATTTATGTAAATAACATGCTAAATTGATGCTGGGCTAGATGAGTGCTAAGAAATCGATGGGATCTTTACACTTCAATCAATCTGATAAGTTTGTCAAACACGTCCCCCAAAATGCCGACCACAATCCAATTGTCTCCAATGTTTATTTTATCTATTAAGCTTTTCTTTGCGTGTAAAATTCTGTTACATTATGTAATATTTGTGTGTGCCTTTTCCACATTTGTTTTCTTCTCCTTTCTGTTTTGTATCTTCCTCGACTGTAGCCTCTTCCCATCTAGATGGAGTGGTGTTAGCTCCAACTAGAGCTATAGTGGCGCGCGCATGTTGGTGTGTGTCTAATGGGTCAATGCACCCGCCTAACCTCTTTTTCTCTCTCTCTCTCTCTCTCTCTCTCTCTCTCTCGCTCTCTCGCCCTCTCTGTCCCTGTATCCACATGGAATCTGTTTTCTATGCAGCATAAGGGTATTTCCCATTCTCATATAATAATTTTATGCTGTGGCGTTTATTGTAAGAAATCCAAATAGAATATGCAGCCGCTGTTGTGGTGGTGGAGATGCATTAGAAAACGCATCGCTGCGACTATGAGTACAACCGGAGGAGAGGAGAACGAACAAAATACACAAACCTCGTATATTGACAATGTGCATGCTGAGAAAATATGGGGAAGATAGATCAAAATAAGCAAAGGAGAGACAACACACCAACATAACAAAACATAACGAAAAAAAAAGCATAACATATGAGGCAAACAACAACATTGATGCGTACCTTGACTCCAGCAATTAGATTAAGATCATCATCGTGCTGAATTGCTCAACTTTGTGTTGGATGAAGGAACAAATTCGTCCTGCCTCAATCTGTCAACTCCCTTAATGTTTACCATAAATGTATTTTAACGGCAAACAGTCGACCCCCTCAAACTGCAGTGCGAAGGGTTCAAACTACAGACACACAAAACCCAAAAAAAGGAGCACACGTGGAGAAACGGATCCATGCCAATGGTCGTCAAACAAACGTGTCTGGATTTATAGGAATAGGGAGACGACAGAATGAAATAAAATCCACGAAAAGGAAAATCGAGCATGTGTATTTGTGTATCATGCCAATGCACACAAAAAGGCCATCATCCACCGATATGGGTTTGCCTAAAGTCAACAAAGCATCATGATTCTATGAAAACGAGTCCTTTGGCCTTTTTTTAATGCTGTCGATTGTTTACGCCTGTTAAACATGATCACGCGGTCTCTGGCGTTAGAGCGACGAAAAGAAAACGCTAAAGACGCTGATCCCTGTGGGTTATCCTAGATCTTCAAGACAATTAAAACAATTTTTTTCACATCCGGCGAATAGAAAATATACAACATTTTGCATAAAATGAAAGCTTTTGAGACGTCCTGCCGGAAAAAAAGGAAATTTGTATTCGCCCAGCATCTTTGCCTAAGACCTTAGAGAAATCATAGGCGCAGCCCAGTACCACACCTCCCATATGCATTTGTATAGTTGAAGCTTGCAGCAGCGTGACCTGTGTAGGCTTGTGGGTTAATTGCATGAATGGCATCAGCCAATATATGCTCAATGCTCTGCCACATAAAATTATGTGCATATGCAATCATTCATAGAGTCCATAGGCACGACAACACATCGGTATTTGGGCCACATTGTGCGTGCAGTCAACATTGCGAGACATACGCGCATGCGCTGGCGGCTTTCGGCTATCGAGCATGCTATATGTATATGCTGACTTAAATATGTAATTGTGACTGCGTCATGTGAACATTATGTGCAATTTATGAGCTGCTAGCTCATAAAAAGCCCTGACAAACGTCAGGCGGCTGTGTGACTCCAGTTCGATGTGAATCCCATACTGACCTCTTCGGAAACTGTCTATCAATTAGCATGGACAAGGCTGAGATTCCTTGCTCGATTTCACGTCATCAGCGTTGTCGCGTTTTATGCTACCCGTGCGTTCCGCTCGGCACACATTACATTATTTACATATATTTATGTATATTTATGCTGGCCTATAGTGCCAGGCTAGATCGGATAGAGCCTAGAAAGTCGACACTTCGACACACCAATCGCCCATATACGTATAGATCCAGTGGGACGCGCGTGTACGACAATATGTGAGTATACCCCGCGTTGTTGCATACCATCGCGCGCAACAGTGGAGCTTCTTATTCTTCTACTTTAATCAAATAGTGAAGTCCTTGACTCTTGGAGATGGGTTGAACGAACTTGTGTGAACAATTTTCGTTTCCTCGCCTTCTATTCGCGTACATATTTGGTTTTCTAGGCATCTCAACACAGCATAATATGCGTATGCCGTGCATGAGTCTGTGCATGGTAGAGCTGCTGCCTTTTTTCCCATTTCTTTTCGTTTTCTTTTTGCGCCTCTTCTTATACTTACCCTGCCCTCAAATGTAGACAAACATTTATGTTTTTTTTTCTTTTCTGTGGTGGCTCTACATCTATGATCCACGGAATACTGTGATACTATAGATGTTAGGCTGAGCATCGCTGTGGCACAGCCGACGTCTTGACTTTTATGCGCGCACTTTCTGCGCCAAGATCTTGTGGTTATATGATTGGTGATCGTATGGGGGCTAACTGGCGATACCCAAAACAGCGGTACAGCCGTGTCTTTCCCTTCATCGCATCATTTCAAACGTTTTTTTGTTGTTGTTGTTGTTGTTGTCGATCGCGCCTCTCTCCCTTTCGATGATCTTCGGACGGATCTTTGTTGTGGACTAGCGCCGAGATCGATTTAATCATCGCGATGTGAGGTGAATTGTTTGATATTCGCTGTCAAGTAAATGTCATCACTTCAAACTGCTCCTGCTTATGCTGGATAATGTATCCTGATTATCAATTATCACGCTTTTATGTTCTTTTCGGTGAGCAAATTTTCGCTTCTATTTATCCGAGCCAAAAATTAAAGGCTTGTGACTCTTACCCTATATTCTCCTGAATCCGAAGATGGTTGATTTCGCATAAAACTTCTTAATGAGACGTCTTCACATCGACTTGCCCATAAAATCGCACGCCAAATGACCTGTTTTGTTTATATTAGCATATAAATGCATCGCCAGTGGCGATCTTTACGATATAAAATCGGATTTTTACGATCAATTTGTTTACACTCAACTCGTGTTTGTTTAACTACATCAATTTGATGTAATTATTAGGTAAGGTAGTCAATTATCTTAAACAAAAGGCTTTTCTACATTCGCTTTTATCACTTCACTCAATTTTTGTGCAGTAAAACACATTGTTTTTCCAAGCATAAAAAACATTCAACTTGACATAATGTAACAATCTCAATTTCATCATGAAAATCACATTGACTCAAGTACAAAAATATCCTAAACAAAATCCTTATCTTGACACTAACAACCATACACTCAACGAATGAACGAATGAATGCGACATGGTGAGGACCTGATAAGATAACGAGACTGGAAGAGGCCAAGAAAAAGGTCGTCATAGCACATAAACCAATAATATCCATATGAGTGATTAACGGTCCCCAGAAAGTTATCCCGATGGAAAATGGTCCGTGTGAAAATGACTGCAATTATGAGAGCAGAGATGTTTTCCACTCATAATTCAGCAATTTATGCTGGTGGACTTGTTTTCTCCTACATAACGAAAAAAAAAAAAGAAAACTGAAGGACAAAAAATATGTAACACCCCTTATCTACAGTGGTTTATGCTTACAAGTACGTGCGCTTGTGGATAAATGGGGGTGAGATCAATAAAAATGCCTGATAATATAAATTGCACGTCGAAACTAATTATTCTGGATGTGGGCTGGATATGACAATGGCGGCGTGTGTTTGGTGGTGCGTGAGAGGATGGGCTGGTATGTTTTATTAGTCACCCCGGATTGATTGTGGCGAGGAAAAGTGCGGGTTTTCCGTGCGATAAGGGTTCTATCAGTATTTATGAGCAAAAATGTGGTTTTTCCATTCAGACGGATGAGCCTTGATCGGATTTTTACAATTTTCCTGTTTTCATGATATTAAGTAAAACTAGTGGGGCGCTAAAACGGAAATGTGTAAAATGTGGAAAATATCAAACAACCCCTGACAATTGTATTTCCAAAAAAAAGAGGAATTCCACAAAAAAACTGTGATAAGACACCTCATTAGCCCAAACATGATAAGGGTGAACAGTATGATAACGAAACTCACCCTTATCACTAAAATTAGTCGAATTTTTCCAACCCCGGCCAAACGACAAACTGAACATTCAGATCAATGCACTCGTTTGTCACTCTGGAGTCATTATCTCAGCTGCATTGCCCTATAGGGGTGTTGTCGCGAGTGTTGACTTTCCCAAGCGTTTACTGATTTCCAACCAGACATGGAACAGTTATCCGAATCATGTTCGTGGCACATAACGAAAAATGATTCATCGAAAATTATGCGGCGCATGGAAAATTATGCTGGTGCGGCGCATGAGGACGATAACCGTTCAGACTGGTGGCAATAATATTATCAGTAAGGGTCCTCAACATAGGGGCGACCACATTCTGCATCAATTATGTGTCAAAGTGGCTTCAAAGCGTCAAATTCGGAAATTGGAGTGAACATTTTATTCTGTAATTCAACTACCCGCTCGACTTCCAGCAGTTCGGAAATCTTCAAAACAGTTACTGTACACAGAAATCAATCAGGCAGACCAAAAACTCACTCAGACAAGGGTTGATAAACTGAAACTTGAGGAGAATCCAAGGGTCAATGCATTGGAGCTGTGATACGCGTCTCTTTCCAACGCGTTTGACGCGATGGCCAACAACAACGGAAGAAACAAAAAAAAATCCAACAAAATTCACTTCGAAGAGCAAAGCAAACGCTTAACAAAAACCATCCCCAGACAGGTTTTTGACTGGATTAAATTCCTCTTCGTGCATAAAGGATTGTCTTCCTTTATCAAGAATTCCTCAACTGAAATAAAAAAACCGTCTCTGCATTCGACTCGCATCAACAAAGCGAAGCTACACCGCATAAGAGAAATCCACAACATCGCCAGGACATAATATATATGTAGAAAAGGGATCGTCTGCACTGTATCTCTGGTCAGGAACCTGTTCAACAACTATGGGATTGCGCTTGCGCATACACAAGCATAGCCCAAGCACCTTGCTCACCGTTTGCGCGTGTACATCGCCGTCGTTCGGCAGGTAAGTTGAGCGTGCTTTAAGATTGGGGTTCGTCTTAGCGTACAGCCAAAACCTGTTGCTAGAGCCTTGAAAGCGGCAGGAATAACAAAACAGAAGAAATGAAACACTAAATTGACGCTTAGCGAGTCCAAATTAATGTTGAGAGATGCACCCTGCTAACGAAAGAATCACAGCATTTTCTGAGAAAAGGGTGAAACATCAAAATGGGAGGGATTCGCGTAGACAATGTCCTTTTTGCGCGAATGAGCATGCGCTAATTTCATCCCCCCCCCACGCCCAAGTCGAATCGAAGGAACCAGTGGGATTGGTTGAATTGTATTTGTGTATTACAAAGGGGATGAAAATTGTGGTGAGCTCTTGTAACATAACATAAGAACAATTCTGATATGCTGTAAGATTCCCCTTCTTGATGTAAATCTCAAATTTAGCATAATTCCGTTGAATTGTAAGCGCGTCCATTATTAAGGTTTATTACCCTCTTCCAGTTACAGCTTCGAACGCCTTTCCCATTGAAGTTGTTCTCCTTTCATGTGGCTCGCTAACTCAGTTAATCTATCCCAATTCCCAAGATGCGCGGTAAAACAATCACAATTTCAGTTATTGTGTGTGTGTGTGTGTGTGTGTGTGTGTGTGTGTGTGCCTTCTTTTTCGGGGCATCTAAGATAAAAGACGACGACCCAATCACAGATACACGCTCAGTACATGTACACTCGCTATAGACTTCAACAAGATCTATAATCTCTCGACTCTGTAGCGCGTCCATTCTGTGCCATCTTCATATTGTAAAACCACCGAACGGGTTGAATGCACTTTCGTCTATTTTCTTGAAGATGTTAGTTAGTTTGACTTCCTTTGGTGCACCCTCCCTCCGCAGGGAGGGGATAACCCCCCTCGCATCCCTCATGCCCGCCAGCGATCCTAGAATATGTGGTTCCCAAATCTCGTGCTCAATTCGTTCTGCATAGAAACGGCCCAGCTTAGCGTAGCGACGGGTAGTGATCGGCATGGCAGCGATCACCGATCGTTGGACGACGCCAACTTTCGACGTCGCTGGCGTTGTCTATGAGGCGCGCTCCAAACGGAGTCACTGTCCTCACCGGGCCTCACCACACAATCCTGCGGGGAAAGTTGAAACTTTTTTTTGTTTTTTTTTGTTGTCCATCATAAAATACATACAAATGTATGTGTTTTCATGTTCGGGGCCGCGGCTTCGCGCTTCACTCTTCGCCATGGAGTGGTCCACTTTATGTAATGATTTTTCGTTTGCTGTTTGCCAGTTGCCACACGATTAACAGCAACAACTACCATACATTGTTCAGGGCCGCGATATGCGGGCACTTGTGGCACATCGCGGGCCGCGCCACTCTCGGCATATGGGAATTACATATATTGTTGTAAAGTGCACGCTGGTTTTTTTTTTTTGGTTTGTAGAAATTTTTCGGTTCGGTTTGTATGCTCACTGTTTTCATATTTCTTTATTTCTGTTGTTTTTTTCCTTTTTTTTTTTTTCCATCACTTCCCCACTTCGTGTAGTTTGTGGGCCACAACATATTACATATAAATGGCAGAAGGCAATGTACTCTCGACGGATGGTAGCCGCGGTTCCACTTGAGGGGTGACAGGAGAAATACACTCCGATTTTGACGTTGCTACGGCACATATCCATTTGATTTCATTTTCGTGAATTGTTGATGCGATCGCGGGATCTGCTGGAGTGTGCGAGTCCGATTATGGAGATGCCATCATTATTTTCCATAATTTATTTCATCATAATATGTATAAAGATGCTCAATTTGTTTGTTCGGCGAGGGCATATTCATGGAATCCTCAGCGACGGTGTGAATTGAGAAATCTGAATCGGGCCGCACCTTAACACCGCTGGCAGCATACATTTATGCGGAGGAAGCGTTCATTTACATATGTAGAAAGATTTTCGTAACTTTATATACAATTATGAGTTTATGGAATTTCAAGGTTTTCTGGAAACTTGAGACGGTCATTAGTCGAGCTCCCAAAACAACAACAAAAAAAAAACAGGTAATTTAACTCCAGCCAACCCCTATTTGCTAATAGAAGAAGGGTTAATAGTTAGCTGAACATTAATTTAGTCGTCCCTACATCCGGACATGCGCCCTTAAACGCCGTTCAAACGGTCAATTACGATCAATTTTGCATGTCCTTTGCGTGCACCCACATTGTGCAGCGAATGCAATCAACCAGTCGATGCATCCACCGTATCGTTAATAGGGAAATTATAGGCATTTCCCATTTTGTCAGACCCCCTAATGGCGATCGTAAACGATATCCGCAATTTAGGTGCATTTAGGAACTGCGCTTGCATTCCTTTTCATATTAGAAACTCTATAGATATTATGAAAATATTTAGAAATTGCATTTGGAAAAGGATTGTAGAATTGCAGTGGAAATCACATCAAAACTAATGAATCCACTTAATTTGTTCATTACAGCACCTGGCCAGTGTCATTTGTGATTTATTGAGGTGATTAGGCTAATTGGTTAATCAGTCCTTCGGGCTACTTCGTTAATGGCGAGGAACTGATTCCGCTGTGCATTGCAACGGATTGACTAAAGGTTTGCAGTGACACCTTGACGGAATGCATTGCTTAATGGAATTCCATTACAAGGTATGTACAATTTTTGATTGATTGGTATTTGGGGTCATTTTTGTTTTTTTTTTTTTTGTTTTTTGAGCAACATTGTCAAAATCCCTTTATTTGTAGTGAAATGTTGTTATTAAAGCTGAAAAACTTGTTATGTTAACTCTAATGTGAATTGAATCAGGGGCCCTACAAAATTATAAGTTATTTTATGCCGACGAAATTTCTGACCAGTCAAAACCAAAAATCATTTGGGACCTTAAAAACCGAAATATAAATAACTGCAGATAAAAGCAAATCTCCTCCCATATCCTGTTGATAAAATCCTCAAATTCCCAATTAATATCTTAAATTTGAATTGAATGCCGATTGGGTCCCAAAAAAAGTTGCACCAACGTTAATTGTTGTACCATCGCCATGCACGTTGATCCTTAATTAATACACAAGCAAAATAATGGCACCGACATGTCCGTTCCGCCAGCTTATGTTGCATCTCTCCAAATATGCAAACACGCACATAAATTTAGCTGTCATCTGCGATCTGTACAGCATGTCTCCAATTATCCACTCGGATTGCATTGAGAGGGCTTCATCCTCCCCTGACATTCCAAAACAACACAACAAAAAAACTACAAAAACAAAACACAACCAAACAAAAACAAATACCGAAAACGATAAAGTTGCACGCACCCCATTTTTGGGCCACATGACGATCGCTGCCAATTCCTCCAGCCCATGCACCGCAAATGCATTTTATGATGGCGTTTTACGATGCACTTTTATGATCGCACTGCAGACATCTGTTAATTGTGTACATTGCACACATATTCGGCATAATGCAGCGGCAATGGAGGCGGAGGGCGCGTGGCTGCCATCTTTCAATTATACGGCGTCAGTCGTCACATTAAACGGCCTGAATTTCTTAATTACATCGCGAATATGCAAGGCGCGAAATTCGGTAGTTAAACGCGACGATGATTTAAGGTGCACACAAGATCAACAAACACACATGCATCAACATTGTTTATGGGCTGCAATGGCTTGGAGTCATAATGATGGAAGCGCAGCGTCATCGGAATGGGAATGGCTGGTGATGGATCAAATATAATGAATGGAATGGATGTCGGAAGTTTGGTGTAAATGCATAGATGTGCATATTATGGGAAAGATTGGCGTTTAGTTAGCTTGAATGTGGTCACAATGGCCATTATATGTTGCAATTAAATGGGCGACGTAAGCACAAATTGTTATAGTGGTCACGGTCCAGCGAATACAATGAACTCAAATGTTGGACAGAATGGAATGTTTTTTTTGTTTTTTTTTTGTTGTTGTTGAGGGTAAAAAACAACAACACACAAACAACCAACAACACAAAAAATTGATTAAAAATTTGACCCCAGAGCACAATTTGGGTACTCCGCATCCCAAAAACTGTCCATAAATATGGACAGAAAATCCAAAAAACACAAAACTGCCAAAATTTCTCTCGACACCATCCAAATCGGACATGTCATCGATGACAGGAAAAAACAAAAAAAACAAAAAAACGACAGATGATGATTCAGAGATTGCGCGCCAATTCAAGATCATCGTTTTGCGATCTATCAAACGCCAAGGCGCCAACCGCGTGCTTATCAAAGCGTCACCATGTCCGCATGCTATCTGGCCACTCACTCACTCTCCACCTTGTCTCTCTGTTAACCGCAACCTCTCTCTCTCTCTCTCTCTCTCTCCATAGGTGTATGGTATTCCAGCTTTTTCGATTTATACACAAAAACTGAAATAAAAGCAGCAGATAAACGAATAATTGTGCCGCAGATTATGCAACTGCTGCGTCCGCCAGCACATGTGTGAGTGAATTGCTGTAAATTGTTCATTTTTCATAATATGTGAAAAACTATGTGGAGAAAGACATTCAAAGATGCAGCGAAACATCTCAATGATCGGGCCGCTTCCAACAGATTAATGAAATGATGTTGATGTGCATTGCGTGCAGAAGACGCGTTTATGCGGTTCGCCTCCTTGTTTGCGTGTCATACGGCCATAGAACAAGTGGGTGTGCGCCTCTACAATTTCGCTGGAGATTCTGAGTGAATCATGAATCTTGCCACTCTTCATGTCATATGGAAGGCATTTAGATTTCTCTGTGTGTGACTGACACAACTTGGTGTTAATTTGGTGAATTAGGAGATCTCTAGATTGTGTTAAGATGTGGGGGATCCCTTGAATCATAAGTGAATCAACCACTCGAAATGTGTCGACAACTTCCTTTCTGTCACACATTCACAAGCTCAATTGCTGAATTCCTTCCTCCTACTCCTTTCTCATTCCCCCCCCCGCTCCCACCACCACCACCACCACCAACACACCCCCACTCCCTCATCTGAATCTGTAAGCTACAACACCCTCCCGATTGGATCTCTCACCAATCTAATATACGTGATGTCAGTCTCATGCACGTTCGTTTGGGCCATATATGCGCGGGATTTCGCGTATTTATTCCTAATTAAATTTGGCCTTGGCGACCACATTTCTTGCCACCAGGCCGCTTCAGTGTTGGTGCCTGTCGCCTGTACAGTTGTCACATATCCGAACGTCGAACGTTTGAAGCTGCCTGTTTTTTTTTTTTTTTTTTCTTTTTTTTTTCTGCTTCCAACAAACACGCACATATCGTTATTGTCGCACGCCAGAGATGCTTAATTACTGGCGGACACTTGCGTCCACATAGATGTCAAACACTGTGACAACCACATATTCTGTCACCTCTACACGTTGTTGTGATGCTATGAAGCTCGTACAAACGCGCCACACCGCCTAGAACACGTCCGTTGGCGTTTCGACACGCTGCGGCTGATTATGGGACCAATACCATTGTCATAGATTGGAGGTTAGCTGTGTAGGCGGCTTGTAGAATTGTTTACAGTTCCTGTCAGCTTCCAAGGCTTTTATGGATAATTCGTTTTGAAGCGATCGATGTGCAGGGCATGCAGGTTTTCTATGGGCAGTTATGAAACGATAAATCTTTGGTTGCGATCAGTGAAGATGTCTGGACCGGGAAATTGGTGCTGATTCAAAGAAAAATCCAGCGACAACTAATGCAAGTGCAATTCTCTAATTGTTGCAGCTGGTTTGGATAATTGCATCGACGGATGAGCTCTTTCCCCAACTCGACCAGTTCGAGATGATCCCTAAAGACCAGTTCTGTCAGAATTTCAGTTGTGTGGATTTTCCCAATCACTGCAAATGACACGATTCATAGAAGCCTTGACCGATTTGTTTGGGTAATCTCCCGATTACAATCCGGATTCTCCGCAGAAACTGCATTTTACTGTCGATCTAACTAAGTGTTAAATTGGATATTGGCAGACGAATGTCGTTAAAATGCATCAATTTATTACTCTTGGGTGGTAAAGGCGTTAAATTAAAAAGATTATTTGATTTCACATTGATTGACATTAATTATAAACTAAATTAGAAATTAAACTGCAAAGTATTTTCATGGATCAAAGATTAATTGTATTAGGTTTCATGGATTTGTTGTGGCATAGACATTTCATTATGGTTTTGTCAGTTGCGCTTGAATTTTTTTTTAACGACTCTCAGCAGATTTCTTAAAGATTCTCAGCAGATTTCTTAAATATAGACATTTAATTGAACTGATTCTTGGAAGCCAGATAAAAGAGCTTACGAATCTGGTGCGGCCATTGAGTTTTACTGCGCAAAAGCGAATCCTAATGGAGTTTTCGTTGTGCCCACCTTGTCCTCCTGAAGGCCGACAAAAGGGATCCGTGGCATAAATCACCGAAACCGCAGCGCCCGGCCGTCTCATCGCGCATTCACACAACAATAAAGCATTTCAGCGAATTACCAGCTTATTGGCATTATGTTGAAACATGACAAATGAAGTGGACTGACAACAACAACAACAACAAATGCAGCATAAAACATAATTACATTTCCAACGTCGATGAATGAGTGACCGAAAGCATGTATTGGCGTTGCCGGGTGGAGCGCATCGTGCAGACGCTACAGGGAAAACGCTGCACAAATATCTGGCATAATGATGAATTGTCTTGGAATAAATAAGCGATTCAGCAAAGTATGGATTAGTACATAAGACGCACGTCACTCAAGACGCGCGACTACCAAGTGCATTCGTTCGGTGATGTGCGTTTTCATTCATGCTCTTGCGGTCTATATGCACTCTCGAAAAGCCAGCTTCGCCTATGTCCGACTTCGCATCTATGTTAATGTTGGGGCGCTATTTACTGTGCTCGCCGTTTTTTTTATGTGTGCCATTTAATTGTAAGCATATGTACATTATGTTTTGCTATGTTATTAATTCATCTCGCCACTCGCCAGTATGAGCGTTTTTCTAGCCGCACACTTTATGTTGCAACTCTGCGCCTTATTGCGCCGAATATATGTCACACAGCTCAGCATATATTAGATCATAATTGCCAGGCGGCATTTTATTGTGTCACTTGATGGAGATCATGCAATTAGACAAATTACAACATTGGAGTCGGCTTGGAGCGTCGCCACTTCAAATGCGTTACCAGCAGCGCCGCTTCATTTCCTTATTTCATTGCAAAACTCATAGTTGCGGCAAATGCGGCGCGACTTTTTTTTTTTTTTGTTGTTAATACTAAAGTAAATTCTTTTAATCGAATTGCAGATGAGATTTGTGGTTGTTCATCAAGAAAATGTGTTGATTTGACGCATTGCCGCATCAATGTGGTTAGACGTCGAATAACCGCATTGATGCGGCCGATCCAATTGTTTTGTTGGCACTTTTATAATTGCATCAATCGAATGTTTTTGTGTTGACTGATTTCTTATTTGACTGCGTTGCCGCATCAATGTGGTTACACCGTTAATTCAGCTGAATGCATTCATACTTTGAGTGTTTTTCCTACTTTTAATTCAATTTTGTTTGTTTGTTGTCAATGTTAAAAACAAACAATCGCGTTTTTTGATTCATTCACTTGAAACTCATTCAGCATTCCGATTTCCAACAATCGGGCCAAGAAAAAGTGCGCGTTTCTCTCAAATTTACCACACGCAAAGTGACGCCGAACGTCTTGCAACGGTGAATCCTGGCTGGGAGGTATAATTGGTATGGCTGCCAGTAGAAACACTGCAAAGTTCAAGCCAGTCAATGAATACATGAGCTGCACATCGCAACCTTTGCCCTTTTTACGCTAACTTCATAGCACATTTGAGCCTCCACATACGAACGACTCGCTTCCAAGGCTTCCCATACGATATCATATGTGAAAGGACTGACAGCGAATTTATGTTCTACAATAATGGAAACAATATTGTGCCTGGTTGTTTTCGTTTCTCTTCTACTTTATTATGTTTTTTTAATTTTTATTATTATTATTATTATTAATTTTTCGTTCACATGACATGGCTGCTGCGACGTGGCATACATTTGTTGATGTTTTTGTGTGTACAATTGCAATTAGTAGTACATAATACGAGCATGTACGACGTATGAGCGGCGCTATTCATAATTCCCATGGCTCTTCCTACGACACGACGCGTGTATAACTACAAACATATGTGGTTGCATCTCAATTACTTTATTATGACGGATTATGACGAGATTTATATTCAGCATGTGAGTGAGTTGGTCGCATTTGCTTATTGCATTTAAGACGCTGCTGAGAATTCGCCGTCAAAT
>JANSTS010013135.1:11584-27779 GCA_026546915.1 Sylvicola fuscatus
TTTCTCACCATCAAGTATGTATGTTTCCGTTATTAATGACGTTGATCTCAAAAATCGCTAATATGTACAAGTAAGATACTAAGTAAATCTATATACTTTATCAGGCGCATTATGAAATATGGTGATTACGAAAAGTTTGTGAAACATAAAGTTCTCAGCAGCAAACATAATCCACATAAAACATATTGCTGTCTGCGCCACGTAAACAAAAATTATGGCACCATTTATTTTCATATAATTTCAATTCGTTGCGGTATAGTACGTCGATTTATTTTCATTATTATTATTTTTTAAGTCGTCGTCGTTGCGAATGGTATCTCCTTTTTTGGCTGGTGAACAGGCGGATGCTGCCGGAGCTCATACATATCTCACAGATATATATAGATATCTCAGAGTCCCCTCTATTATGCTTTCCACATGAATTCAGTTAAGTGCGAGGTTACATAGCGATCCAAGTACATATACGTATAGTGCGAAAATGTACGTGGATAAGGGCACAATGCCCACAAACTGTTGTGTAGATAGAACGAAAATGGACGCCGCCAGCGTAGACACATCGGTGAGATCAGTGCCAAAAATGCCCAAGTGAGTTTATTTGTTTATTGAATTGGTGATTTGGTGTTTTTATGCTGTCGGTCTCAAAAATACATTATTTAGACACACAAACACGCAGCGCACAACATCGTCCCACTTAGGCTGATCTAATGGCGAAAATATTCAAATGCGGGACAGGCATTCAAACAGAATTTCGAATATTTTCTGAGACATTGCCATTTTTTTTCGTTCTTTTTTTCAGTAGAAATCTGAATATTTTATGCACAAGTGTTGAATCTGAACATAATTTACATATATGTATGGCGGTTGCTCCATGCGGAAGTGGGAATTTGGTTGCTCAGTTTGTGAAGGCGTCCGCCTCACAGCAGGACACTCACACACAATGGTGGCCAAATGAATTTTTTTTCCATTGACCAACAAATGTATGTATGTGTTGTTTGATGTGGGTGGGATGAATCGTGTGTGGAGCTTTTTTTGTGCTCCGCGAATGGGAAATAGTAAAACGGCGCTGCTTCCTAGCTTCTATATACAGTTTCCTCATCGTCATTATTGTGCTTTGGACGGCGAGTGAACTTTTGCGCATAAAATTAAATGGTGCATAACATTTGAGTCATAATTATGTTTTATAGTAACTTTCTCATGAAAATTAATAACTCACAGCGTACTCAGCGCCTGAAACAACGAAATGGCCAAGCTTTAATGTATACGAGTGCTTAAACAAAAACACGTCCTAGCATAGATATGCGCACATAAAAATGCATGAACCCGTTGGTATCAAACAAGGAGAGTATGCTGGCTGGAGATACAGTACATAAGAAAGAATCACAGTATCGTGATTACATAATTATGTACATAGATATCAATTAGTTAATTGGAAGTGCTAAAAGGTTATTTGCTGACGCTGTATGGGACATTGGGAGCATCCGCAAAATCATAATGGATATGCTCGTCGCCACTCCTTACATGCAATGACAAGGCGGAAAATTCACGCTACTTGAGTATTTACATTTAGCAAAAGTTCGTGTGCGATTGCCGAGTAGCAGACAGATGTCAGAAAGCTGTGTGTGCTTTGTATGAGGAATGTTGGTTTTGCCAATTCAAAAGGTAATTAATTATATCTTTTTGGCGCGCTCGCTTTTATTTGCATTTCCTTAAGCACGCACGCGCACTCCCTTTTTCCACGACTTTCCATAATTTTCAAATACTTGTTAACAAATGCGTTTGTAGCGAATTTGGAAGCGACAACTTTGCAACTGTTGGTTGTATTGTGCTCTTGGGAAAATGACTGCATGATAAATAATGGAGTTATATGGTTTGTTTTCCAGCATTCGTACTAAGTAAACATTCTTTTCATGTTGAAATTATTCATTGAATTTTATTTCATATTCATTTTATTTGGAAAGCGTTGGAACTGTGTCGCGTTGCGTCGCGTCCTCTCGTCGGTTACTCTGCACAACATTTGTCAAAACAGTCGCCATCATTAACTCACTTCCTTTTCACATTACAAACAAAATAAATATTCTTATACATTTTTGGGGAATTTTATGTTTTAATTTGACCTGCGACAAACACACATCAATCATTTTCATTTCGATATCAGACAAACGGCTAAAAATATGAAAACCCATTAAAGTATCTTTCCATTCATTTTATGTGATTACCACTTGAACTGAATCCCACTGGCTGTCGAATTTTCAATGTCACATTCCGATGGGACAATTTAGCCTCGTAGAAATATACATACACGTATGACGTATGTGAATTGAACACGCTCCAAATTACCAGGGGATGATACTTGGTGGTAATCAATGGCTCTGCAGTGCTTCGTCTGCGTCAGCCAGCGTCGCATGTATCAGAAACTCGATTACGTTTAATTTCTGTTCAGCGAAACGTACACGAATATGCGAATTTAATATCATCGCAATTTTACGTTTTAAAATATTTGATTTAAAATATATGTTGTATTTGCATTGTTTAAATGCTGAAATAATAGAAATTTCATATCGTACACGTATTCCACATGGACGGTAGAACAATTTGCTTGGAGCCATGGATCAGTCCAAACAATGGAATTTAATGATGTAAATGCTTACGTTGAAAAAACATAGAATGGGGGTGGGGGCTGTCGTATTTCACTAGACTGTTTGAAATGTTTAATCGAGTATAAAAATTTAATTCAAATCTTTCAGCACAAATGAATATTAAACATGTTGCTTGAACTTTTTTCTTGGAATCGTTTTTTGTTTTAAACATAAATCAGACTTTTAAAAATGTATTTTTCCTTCACCAGACTGAAAGATTATAATTAGGAAAACACATTAATCAATGCTATTAGTATAATATTATAAAATTATCATTATGTTTCGCAAAAGACTTAGAGTAATCTTCTTTTCCAGTTTGAATATTTTCTTTGGTATATTAAACAGAGTAATTAAACAATATAATTGTTCAATGTAAAATTGTTTTTTTTTTCCAGTGATTATGAATTTGCAGCAATCGAATTGGGTCTCATTGTTTCGGCCTCTTTTTAAATCGTGTATTTTAAATCATTTTAGCCGTATTTAAAACAAAAGTTCGTTTGTTTATTGGATTAAAACAATTTAAACAAACAACATTTCGAATATTTGCTTGTAATCAATGCATTAAAGTTGTTTATGTTCAGGCATTTTATTGGGATGATGGTCACCTCCCCGAATTCAATCAATACTTTTGTGGCAGCAGCCCTCGCCACAATGAACACTGTGGGTTGATGGATTATATCAAACTTATCACATTTGAAAATTAATGATTAAGTATACGATGTGGCTTGTCTTAAACAATACACGTGTTAACAACAGAGCGTTTCGTGTATGTGAATTTAAGTTTTGGCATAACGGTCTCTCTATGTCAATTTGGTCAGAAAATGGAGTTCAATTATGTTAATTCTTTCATCTGGGATTATTTTGATTAGGTGTATAATTATTTCGACAAATGCGTAACTACCTATGCAGTACCGATTTAATCAAATTGCCAAGAACCTACAACGTATGTGTGCTCGTAATTGAATTAATTTCCGCCTGAGAATTGTGTTTTGTTGCGAGAACAAAGACATTAGTCTCGCCTGAGTGGATTTAGATTTTTTGCTCAATTGTTCTTGGAGCTACTTATTCAATGATTTTTATGTAGGTCGTTTCAGGAGAAAAATATGCTATCATTTGTTCAATATCGCAAATCGAAGTAGAAAACTTTTCTTTACATAATTATAAAAATATTATTAATTATCTTAACATTAACTGCCCATATGACTGGAGGTGGGAAAATTGGTAAAAAACTTTCTTCATACGAAATTATTATATTAAAGCTCTGCTTATACATTACTGACACATGAATAAACTTTTTCCCATTCTCATAAGCCCATTTAATTAGCAAAAGATTTATCCTTCAATCTATGCATCGTAATTCAAACATAAATGCTTCGCAGGAAGGAAAAAATGCTCAACAGAGAAGGTCCAAAAGAGAGGAAAATCCAACAAAAATAGAACATCGGACGTTCATACCGAAAAAAGCATTAAATTCGATTGGTTCATATAGGAGGCAATCCAAAAATTGCTATCGATTTATAATTTTCCAATTACATTTTCCCACATGTATGGACATTATAGGAATATAAATGTAATAACGTTCCGGGTCGGTCCTTTCGACGTTATTATGTGTATAGTGGCGTCTACTGTGGATCGGAATGGGAAAGATGGCACAAAATTGGTTGCGATTGACTTTAGGAGAAAATAAAAGTGGACTAAACGTAGCCAAATCACCATAACGTAAAATGTACACCTCACATTAAATGTTTAAGTAAGTCGAAGTGTGTAACGTTTTCAAGTTTCATTTTAAGATGTTAATGGAATATGCACCAGAAAAGACTGCAGAAGCACATCGGAGTAACCGTAACCCTGCAGGCTATGTACATACCATACATTCATATTATATGAACATTTCTTGTACAGCTTCTTGATATACCTACATGCATTCACATACATAGTATGTCACTAACAATTGGAAGATGTGCGATGAAATGGAACATGATTCAAGAATCAATTACTTTTCCCTTGAAACTTTTGCGGTTGATATTTGTGTCACAGTCCGATTCAGCGTGTTGAATTTTCCGCATGGAAATGCGCGCCAGCCGCAACGTCGCACCACCACTTGTCTCCAGACTTGGCGGCCCAATCAAGATTCACTGAGATTCTGAACTAATGACACAGAAAAATGTTTGCCTTTTCCATTATAGTGGCGCATAGCTATTTTTTTTTGCGATGTCTCGTATGCCGTTTCGCACTGTCAAACACACACCATATATCGTGTTGTTGAGGTAGAAAACTGTTACCATATTTTCGATTGTGAATCGAACTTTTTAGATCTACGTGGGTCGTGGGGTGTGGGTTGACACGGCTCTACGGCCTGCATTTATCCAGCGTGAAGAACAGAATCCGACCCGTTGACCAACATTGGGGGAGGTGGGTAGATTCTCGCTTGTGTGATTTATTACACATTTACAGAAATTCCGTTTTTCATTAAAACCACTCAATTGAATTAGGCCAACGTTGGCCATTTTTTTGTTGTTGCTACTGCTGTTAGTTGCTGCAGGACTCTTCCATTTTAATTCATTTATCTCGGACACTATTTTTCCGGTAGAGTTGTATTTTTTAATTAAACTAAAAGTTTGCCGCACACAGAATTTGGTTGGAAAACAATGGTGTTCAGAATAGGTGTTTTGTGAAACCGCCAATTTGGAATGACATAGTATAGTAAATCGTGAATAATAATAACTAACTGCATGATAATTACATTTTATCGCAATTTATTTGATGGCTTGACTAGTTAGCATGTTTATGAAATAGTTTATTAGTTTGATTGAGTTTGCTAAATGGAATTTCGATGATGAAATCATATTTCAACGACCAAAATGATTGATACAATAATTATTAATCGGCATATGCAATATCAAAGAACTTGTCTATATGCTATGAAATAATAAATAATATTTTCATTCAAAAGAGTGTATGGCGAAATTGAATCAGTCAAATTGGTGCAATAAATAGCTACACTAACGAAGACCACGTACAATAACCATTTATTTGTAAATTTCACTTGATTGCTAACTATCCACAGAAGACCATTAAATAACCGACCGTTTAAGGCAATTTACTTTGAGCAATTTAGGATGTCAGTTGGTGAACTAAAGAAACATGTTGTTAAAATGGCATCTTTAACAATATGCGAATGTGATTTTGACTATATACAAAAGAAAAGTTTACTTAAAATAAATAGACATTGATTTAGTCACAAAAACTTTAAGATATTTTTCCGCGATAATTCGTTAAAAAAACAAATCTCATTTAAAATTAAAATGTGTTAACTTTGCATTGATATACAATAGTCATACGATATGTTGTTTACGCAAAAGTAACAACATCCAAATAAAATACAATTTGAAGTTACCAAACATTTATAATTAATGAAACCGCCAGCGCAAAACTCTTAACGATTCACAAGCTTGTAATTTGAATTATGTACATCCCGTCAAAGTATTGCCAGCAGCAAAAGAATATAAATAAAAAGCATGCAAAACTCAAAAAATAAACAGAGAAAGAGAAATCATATATGTGAGCATGACACTAGGATGTTTACACGAAATCAAAAGCATTGAGTGACTACTTATTTATCCATCCGTGAGCTCTTTTTCATCGATATGGTTGATCGTCTTTATTTCACCAGCTTACAATCACAGCATATTCCGAATTTCCACTTACATATTATTGTAGTATGAGTATAAAAAGAGCATTTCACACCAATTTCCACCGATACACACCTAACCGATAAAGGATGAATGAAGCGTATGCTCAAGACATGTGCTCATATACGCTTCACACTTATTTGCTCGCTTCTACACTCTGTGATCATTATTTTTTGTATTCATGATTTGACAGCAATTCACACCCTCATACAATCACATTTGACACACATGGAACGTGTCGAACTGTTTGGGATAATGGCAGATGAAAGGCATTTAAAAGCATCTTCTGTAATTATGGAACATGGTGCTGATAGTGAATGAACAGCAAGACCATTATAAATCGCATTAAGTGCAAGCAGCAGCCGCTCACGCAACGTCACAAATCATTTATCTAACAATGGCATGACGTAAGTGCAATAATTAAAATCTTCTTAAAAACTGAAATGAATATGATCTTTATGAAGTTTGAGCACCTGTAAGATTAATATTTTTAAACATTGCAAAACTAAGTACAAGTATATTTTATTTCAAGCAACTAATGTTTTTAATTTGAGTTTAGTGTCTAATAAATAAGATTCAATATTATTTTACAATTCACTTTAACTTAAATTTTAATTTACGAAAATATTCATGTATAAATAAACTGCTTTTAAATAATTTCTAAATGTACTTAGCAAAATCTTAGCAAAACCTTTTAAAGTACAAGGTTCAATTATGTATGATCTCCCGCTTCTACATCTACAAAGGTGAATAACTTGAAAGATACTGAGTTTTAAAGCTCTTAATCTTATATTTGCTTTATTTAATTATAAATATTATTCCAAAAAGTTTAAAAGGATTTATTTCAGTTTTGTCTACGAATTCTGAAGTTATTGTGATAAAATTATTCATGGATCACGATGCAATTTTTGCACTTTGGTGAATATAAAACTTTAAAGTCATTTCTCTATGAATGCTAAAGATCGTGAATACGTCTAATTTTTTTTTAAATAAATTTATTTGTTTTCAGATTAGTTCATATTAAATACAAAATTGTTTGAATCGAAATTGGAGACAAAAAATAAACAAACATCCCTCTTTGTATTTTTAAAATTTAAGAAAGATTTATTTAACTTAATTCAACATACAAGATGCACGATTTGCATACAAAATCTGGGAATTTCGTACTGATTAAGTAAGAAACTTTGGCAAGGTAAACTTTGAAACTTTTCTCCTTGCAGCAACTGCGCTGATAGCGACACCAATAAAAAAAGACATTTTTCAACATGTTACATACAATTAACAAAAGCATACTGTAATTAATTCACTAATGTTTTTCTTCCAAACTTTCCATTACAAACGATACAGTATAAATGCAGCAAGATTCCAACAACACGAATGCAGGTACTCAAGTAATCTATAGAAATTCAGTTTCTCAATGTTTAGTAGCACATTAGCAATGTAAACACAGCATCGCTATAATTGTTTCTAAAAAATGACTTATTTTTCTGCCCGCCGCTATTCTAAACATTTTTATTGCCACCATTGGCAATTTGCATACGTAATAGCGTTTGCCGTCCTCAACATCCGCATCCGTCTTCAGAGCTTTCAAGGCAACTGCCGCCTTCGCAACAGCGACAGCAATACAGGAAAACGGAAAGTCAATTTTAGGTCTTTGTCTCCCAATTTCCTTTTTTACCCTCTTCCTTTGCTTTGGCATGGTTGTTAATTTCGCATTTTTTCCGCCGTTATATCAGAGAGCTTTTCTTCTCATAAATTTTCTTTCAACTTGTAAATTGCTTCTCGTAGCCAGGACGAGTCCCCTAGTACCAATCTGCCATATGCGTATATCTATATGTGGAGGCTGGTTAGCATCGGATTCGACAATATGGACTGATGTTGGCGTAAACTAGGTATGTTCGTTATAGAGTTTCGACACATAGCTGAAGGTCGGGGCCTCCACCTTCAGTCGAGTTTAAGAAGGTTACACACATAATACATTATAAAACAGTCAAGAAAGCGATACACGATTTCTTGCCGGTGTGCGGGAGTAGATGTTGTTTTATTAAAACTTTTAAGTGCTGCTAGAGGCTAAAATACACGCAAAATACACAGGAATGGAATGAGGATGATGCTTGCATTAGCGTCAACACATTGTGTGTATAAATATAATAATGTTCATGTACGCAGCATATTAAAAAGTTACGGTCGGTGTGAGGAAGTGTATGAGGAAATGTCTGTAAATGCTTATATATTGTACGGGTATGTATGCATGTTATGTAAATAATATACTTGATTATTTATATTTTATTACCGAGTGGTATTTTTTCTGATAATATCTGCGCATGTAATCCACTTATAAGGAAGGCAAATGCCGATAGGCATGCCACTGCTGCAGAGCCGCTCCGCATTCTGCTTCCTCTGCAACAATTCTCCCACTGCGTACGTTTTTCCTCCAAAGATTACGTCTTCCTCTTCGTTATTTGTATATTATTGGATTGAAAAAATATTCATGTGGTTGTGTTGGCGGTATGAGTGTAAATCCACACGATTTTGGGGTGGCCACACGCAAAAGCCAACAACAAAAATCACCAAAAACAAGAAACAATATCACTTCGAACCCTAGGAATCACTCGATTTACCACCATTGATATCGAACCAGAACCTCTTCATTGGGTACATAAAAACTAATGCACGCACACACGCACACACACATACACAATCGCATGTATCCGAAGACACAGCAACGCACTGAATCGCGTGAACGTGAAAGCTCAGTAATAAATTTTGAGATAATTTTTCGTGTGATTGCAGAAAACTATACAAATATCAATATCCACACAGCACCACCAGTAAGTTATATGTTTAACTTATATTATAAGAATTAATAATATATTTGAACGCGTTAATCCAATTTCGGTGGCAAATCCTTAGGCTTAAGCTATCGTCATGCTCCCACTATAAAACATCAAAGTTTCGTGGTGTGACACTTTAGTGCCTCCCCTTTTCACCGGCAGCTGCTTTTATTTATGTTACGGTCGAGCTTTTACTATTTCATGCACACGTCATATTTTGTGATATACACCCGCACAACCTCTCACACACACTCGGCACTGTACACACACTTAAATGGCCCACACATCGCACATTTCTCATCCAAAAGGACAATAACTCTTGTCAATGGTTGGTGTTTCTATTTTTTTGTTACTTCCGCTTCCTTTTTTAGTATTATATGGTTTTCTTTTCAGTTAATATATATCATGGGTGGTGGTTGGTTGTGTATTGTCATAAATTATTATGATGTTGTCAAGTTATCAGTTGAATTTCGTCTCACTATAACAGCAATGCCATAAATTCATCATAATTGTCGATGATTGATCTGTTGTTACATTTCATAACAGAAATAGCACAGTAGTCCATGTTAGTTTTCACTTAATAAAATGCAATTATTCTATTTTGAAGCGTTCTTTCGAGGGTGCATTTATTTCCGTGTAACCAACGTCTATTTATCTCACTTGTATGATGACACGAGGAATATTTTTTAATGTATACCGCGCCCTATTTATTTTGTTATTCATGTAACACAATAACAATAACACACTTGCCGACACACGCACTTCATCGCATGCATACATTAACCACTAGGCAGCGTGTTTGTGATGTCACACACTTGTTCACATATCCCAGATGATTTCGATTAAATCCTTAAAAACATGGAATGATGTGCGGCACGATTTTCTTATATGCGCCTTTTAGCAGAGCAACTTGTCGCCTTCTTCACGCCGCACTTATATCGCGATATTGAGCGAGGGGGTAGTTTTACGTTTCACTTTTATTCGCCATAAATAAACGAGCTGCTGTTGATGTAAATATTTTCTTTCGGTTTTAGTATATTGAAAAATCAATTCAGTGTAGAAGAAGAACAACGAACGAGTGTACACTTTTCACAGCCGTGGGTGCATTATATTGCAGCACATGTGAGAATGTTTGCTAGCAGCGACTTGGAAGAGTGGATGGGTTTAAAGGGAATTAATTAATTTTACACAGCGATTCTTTCCACGTGTAACCCATTTTGCTTATATGCTTTTGTCATTGCTTCCTGAAGCTGTCATGGTTTCTGCAATTCAAATGTGTCCCCGTTACACTTTTTGTATACTTATGTCCTTGCCGATATACACAACTGGCACTGTCATTGCACGAAAGCGTTTCCTACAATGAACGTCTTCATGTCGGAAATGAATGAACTTACGCTTCACTGAGCACTAAACTACATTTATGAGATTAATAAATGTGATTCACTTAGAGTACATGGCTGTAACTTTATCTCCGACACTACACGACAAGCAACAGTGAAGATTTAAGTATCCCTTGGTAGCCGTAATGCTGTTGAGATGTTCATTATTATGATAATGGCGTTTGTTTTATTGCATAATTCAGTTCGATTTGATTTGTGTGGCTAATTTTTCTCACATCAAAAATATTGTATTACGTCTTGTTTTGCAAACACTTTTTACATCCCTATTTCCACTTGAGGAATTTTTGAAAGCACTGATGTACCGTTAATAATAATAAAAATCGAACGCGTTTTTTGTTTGTCCACGAATCTCGACCGCTACACTCAACGTATGATAGTGTACTAAACATTCCATCTTCCAGATACTGCGAAGAGACGCGTCTTCAACAGATATGTCGTTGCAGCAGCCGGAGCATTTCCATCAACATTTTATGTTCAGGAGAATTCCGGGAAGGATATTCTGTACGTTAGGGGTTAGCTGATAAATAGCTAGTCACAATAGGTGAGCTATGGAGAAATATCTCAATTATCCTTTACGGAACATTGCATTCAACTGGAAATGTTTCCATCATCTCCGGTATTTCTCTCTCTGCCGGGATGCTGCGCATACTCTAGACGCATAAAATATCCTGTCGAGCGGCAGTGAGCGAGCTTTCCACCCTCTCCTTGTGGTAGAATCAAGCAAACTGGGGAATCTTCTCGTTCAAATTCGCGCAATAGATGCGCATGCATACACATTTTGGTAGAAACTTCAGCCGGATTCGACCGTGCCGCCATCTTTTTTACTCAATTATGTCGAGTACTAGCATCCCTTTAGTGTTTCACTTTAATACGCAAAAAAGGCACACCACAAGTTATTGGGTCAGGTCGAAACTCGAAATAAATACATGAAATGGTATTGTACAGCATGTCACAAATCAGCTTAGTTGTATATGTAGCAAAACATGATATGTATGCTGGCATCCCGCAGGGGTTTGTTCTGCATTGAGACTGAACGTCCTTATTGTCTGGCGTATATGCGCCGAGCATTTGCTACATGAGTATCGTACTATCGTACTAAAGTCAATGCGATTTTGTATTTGTAAATGAATTAAGCTTCAATGCTGATACTTTGTTTATAGTGCATTTTGATAGTTACAATTGTATCAATTTCTTTACTGAGAAATATAGTTAGATGAGCAATTTATACAGAAGTTTTGTAGTCATACTCTAAAGACACATCTGCCCTTTGATTTTGTCCTAGAAATTGAATTAAATTTGAAGGATTCATGAATCATGTGAGTGTGCTTTAAGCGCTATAATGCAAAGTACGCAGCACGTAAAATATTTCATGGAACATAAAACCAACTCTCACAATTTATTGGCCTTATAAGCGTATTTATTATGAAGCATAACAAATTTATGTGTTATCTTTTTGTAACAGAAATATTTTAAAGACGGAGATTTTTTTTATATTTATTAAATAAACCCAATTGTTAAATCATCGGAAATAAATAATATTTTGTATTTTAAGCCTTATCCGATCAAATAAAAAAGACAGCCACAATTGTTACCAACCAACAATAAAAGACTACTCACAATTCTCAAAAATAAATAATATTTCCCATACAATTTGAGTAAACTGTAATTTCAAACTTCTACTTCAGCCATAATTTTAATAGAAAAACTTAGCCAAACAATTTTCTACCAACAAACGAAACGTTATTTTACCTTACTGTACGAAACAGTAAAACTTTTCTTATAATACCTGTGTAAGATAAAAATTTAACAAATATAATGCTTTGCTTTTATACCGCAGTTTCGCTTTTGTTGGGTTGGAAAGACAATAGTTACTTGCCCTATGCAATTTTAAAAATATCCATTATAATTAATATTATTTCAAAATAGTTGAGGTGTAAGTAATCGTGAACGCGCATTCGCTTTAAAACTTTATTATGCTACATGGTTGTAGTTACACATTTATAAAGTTTGTGTAAGTAATATATTTCCAAGTTTGTATTTTTTTTTAATATTGAAATATATTGCCATAACACAATTTAAAATGTATATTACAAATTTTAGTGAAATGTTATAAAGCTCTCCTAAAATACAAACAATGCTCAATGATGAATTGCTTGCTTTTGGATTTACATTTTACCGCTTCCCATTTTATATTTGCAATTTGTACATTTCCTATAATTTTACCCTTTTACAAATTATTAGGTCCAAATTAAGCTTTTATGTTTAGATTGTTGCAGTTGATGTGCGTTACTATTTATAAAATAATAGTTTTTGACATGCCAGAAAATTCTATGGAAATTAATTCTGACAGAAACTATTTAATTACTTTTTAATGAAAATGTCTAAAAAGTACAAATTTGCGTTTGATGAAATTCGTTACAAATACTATTGTGCTTGTAATTTCTAAATGATATTGTAATTGTGTTCTCTCATTATATACATTTTAATTTTTTTAATTTGCATTATTTGCAAAGAAAATAAATTCAATTTTGTTTTTCAGTCAATCGTTTTATTTAGTTTGGTATACCAACTTTACAAATATGGATAAACTCGTAAATTTTGCATTTTATTCTGGCGTGGGATAAATTTACTGAATACACAAAGCGATTTAATTCTTGATTCTGGTGATTGCAAATATTGACATTCATTAAAATGATTATCTGATTCCTGACTCAATCACTGTACACAATTGTGATTGATTAAAATTCTGCAATGAAATAAATAAGGACAAAAGTCATATAACAATTTATGTTTGTGAAAACATTTTCCGTAGTTCATAGAAATGTCAAAGAATTTATAATTCGAGCATAATAATTTTAATTCTTAGATTTTGTTTAATAGAATTATTCAATAAAAACTCAATACAGTTGTTCAAAAGCAGATGTAATTGAATGGAATAATTTAGGACTTTAACGTGCGTAAAATTATGGAAATCGGTTATTCACAAACAACCATGTCAATTACCAATAATATAAATTAATATTAAACATTCCATTATATGTGAATAATGATTATATTTTCTTCAATTAAAAGCACTTCAAAAACACCCATTGACAACAGAACTTGTGTTGGCAATAATTTTGTGTTTGTACTACGTCCATTTACTGATAAAAGAGCCCTTCATACATAAAAGTGGAATCGGAAAATGTGTCTATCTATTAAAACCAGTTTATCTGTAAATGGTGATGATTGATTGTACGTTTCTGAACTACCCTTTAATTGTAACCGCACCCCCATCGAATGAAAGCACATAGTTTGTCGGCGAGCCCTCCAAACATAAAATACAACAAAATAACAATGAAAAGAACAGTAAAGTTAAAGAATCGTGTATTTATGATAGATCGATTACTGACGATTAATAAAAATTGGCACGCATTTTTCACTGCATAAAAGTCAGGAGAAAACACGCATATAAAAGGCATCCGACATTGAATGGGAATACTTTTAATATTTTCGAATTATGACACTGAGCCGTATAAATCAATTTTCCCACCATCGATGTCAGCGGATACGCGCGGGTGTGCGGTTTGGCGGGTGGTATGCTAAAGCCAAAGCATCGTGCAGTCAGCAAAAAACGAATTCTCATGAATTAGGGGTGAGATAGAGATAAGTAAAATACCGCAACCTTTTAGAAAATCATTGTAAGCCATTAAGGGGGCATTAAGCTGTAATCAATCAAAGAGCAAGTGTTCCGACGCGCTCGTCCTGCTGACGGTTGAAAATATTGTATAACAACAGCATATATGAATTTATATGAAAGTGTGGTAGAAAAAAGAGATCCATCCTAAAGGCAACATATCTCTTCGGCTGTGGTTTACATTTTATATCTTTCATATTAATATTGTTTTATACAAACATTAGAAAGTATAAAGGGCGAATGTCGAATATTTCTAAAAAAAAAAATACTGTAAAACTCGCATACTCGTCGTAATATATGGTAGAGTCGTGGAGGAAGCGCATGCATGCGACGAACACTGGGAGGCATAAATGATTCTTGTGCGTTCGTACACCGAAAATATTAAAGCTCCTCGGTTGTACAAACAGGACGATGATTTATTTGAAAAGTTTAAATGGTTAATATTTACATTTACATATTTGAATACGAGCAACTGACATTATATGAGACTGCTTGAGAGCGTGAATTGTATGTCATACATCTAGATAATCTCTGTACTGATCCTCAGGACTCCTATTTTCAAAACAGTCTTTATCAAATGTCTTATGGTATGAACTATGTGTATTTTATTATTCACATTTTAAACGAAAAGCTGCAATAATATTGAATGTTGATCGGATTTCAATCTATGAGCTGTAGGCTTTTTTTTATTATTATCCTAAAATTTAAAAGAAAAATTAAAAAATATTTATTCATTGTTGCGTAATGTAAAATTTTATAAGAATATTCAAGTTTAAAAAACTTACCTTTTTACAAAATTGTTATTTAAAGCACAGATTTGGCGCCTACTAAATAAATTCATCTGATATTAATATCATTACATCTGCTGTAAATTCGTGGATGTAATAATTTATTTTAATATATTTATGCAATTTTGCTCACGCCATTGAATTGCCTGTTTTTAATTGGAAATGTACGTACTCTTGCACACGATTATATAGCATGGAACATGCCTTGTGTGTGGCTGACATATACATACATTGGTATACAGAATATATGAACCGAATTCTGATTTATTTCATTGATGCCGATTTATGTATGAGGTTTTACATGGTAATTTTAAAATTCGTCCATCCTTTGTAATCTCTTAATCGATTTATTCTTCTATAAAAACATTTTGTTATTACTTATTAATAATATACTGTAAGTACATAAATCTTAAATTCGTCTTTATAATTAAAAAATCAAAATTGATCTATAATTTTTTAGGTGCTCAAAGTCTTATTAAATGATATTTTATTATCAAGTAAAATTTGACAACTATACGAGCCATAATGATTAACGAATTATCTGTATCAATTCAAAAAAGAAGGGTATCAAAACTCTGTGTCATTTTCACTTTACTTCATCAGGAAGAGCTCAAAGAAATATATAGAAAAAGCTGTATAAAAACGCTGTCGAATACCATCAATCATATTTGTGTATTGTGCAAAACTTTTACAAAGATGTACTTACACTGTCCTTTGCACAGGAACAAATCACAGCCATTCATCCATTGGGTACTGACACACCCTTGATTGCAATCATCAATCAATTATTTGCCGTAAGAGGTTTTATGCATCAATATAAGCCAACGTGTATTGCTTTGTGTATGGCTGAAGCCTTAAAGGCTGGACCAGAAAGTGGACAAGTCCTCACTCTCTTATCTATATGGTTATTATCTCTACCAAATAATAATGTTGGAGAAGCTGTTGATATATTGTGTACTTGTACACAAATTAGGTGACGTCTGAAGATTAGGCAAACATTGTTTTAGGTGTTTTATTGGATTCGAATTGCACACACATTGGTGGACAAGTGTTTTGATGACAGAACGTTACTTTTATTATTCGACGTAATGATATCATCTTATATAAATACAAATAATAACATGCCTTTATTGTAATGGATTGCAAAATTATGTAGGCACAACATTGTA
>JANSTS010013146.1:0-31949 GCA_026546915.1 Sylvicola fuscatus
AAAATATGCGATTATATAAAATAATAAAAACTTGGACGAGAGAACTGGCGCAAAGTTTAAATAAAAAAAAAACTCCTAGTTGTGTCCACAAGTAAAGATAATCTTATTAATATCTGTACATAAAGAGAAGAAAGTACTTATCGTAATACTTTCTGAATGATTCACATTTGTAAATAGGCGATTTTGACATTTAACAAAATTTCTCCTTATTTTTCCTTAAGGTTAGTACCGGTCAAGGTAAGAGAATTAATTCTTACAAAGTAAATCGTTCTCCGCATGTTAAATTTTGTTTTTGTTGACTCGAATTTAATAATTTAAAAAGCTTTCAGACCTATATTGTAAAGTCAAATATTAAATTTTAAACTTTAATTATTCTTTTATATGTTTTGGTTTCAATAAAAACACAAGTTAGATATTGTTCTGATTATTTTCAGAAAATTCAACAGGTACAATTGATATTAATTTAAATAAAAGAATGGACATTGATTTTCTTTTTTTGAACCCATACCTTTACTGAAGTGAGAGAATTTGATCAAACTGAAGCTCGTCAAATTTTGTAGGACATTTTCTTTTTAACATCGTTATAATGTACACCAATCTGAGGCATCTTTGTTTTTGTCAATCCCATGGATTTTCGATTATTTTTTTATTCATATAATTTTTTTTGATTCTTATAAATTCCGACATGTCAAATATCCAATACGAAATAAAGTGTAGCGTTTCTAATTAACCACAAGCTGATTATACAAAATCTAGAAGATATATCCTTATTTTCTGAAATGATTTCTTGATTAAATTGGAAATGTGATACCACAAAATCGGAAATAACCTAAATTGAATAAATATAATTAGCTTTTCTGCTATTTATTTGTATATTTTCCTAAAGGCAGTTTGTTTTTTTTATGGTCGATATATTGCTTTTCACATTAACTTATTAATTTATGCTGTAACCTGCAGAGTTTGAATTCACTGTACTTAATTTTATTTATTGATTTTACGATTGTGTACATTATTTACTAACATACATATGTATTATATAAATTATGAGTATATGTTATTGTTCGTCTGTTAATTTTTAGAAGCTTTTTAATTTACTTATTAGTATTGTAACAGTCACCAATTATTAAATGCACTCACGAATATTCAGTTATATTTATCAAAATTGAATTTGCATCACATTTATCGTGTGGGAAATATTTCAAAGCGATGTGTCTATACAAAGTCTGTAAAAGCGTCGCATCGTGCCAGTCTTTCCGAAAATGGCCTTCGACCCATAGTTTTTAATGGAAGATATCTTATAAATGAGACCATTTTAAAGTATATTTTATATGTTTTTGATCCCAAATCTATTTTAAATATTTGCTTGAAATATTCATATAGTTTTTCAGAGTCAGACATAAAGTAGCATTTACATTGCAAATGAAGATTGAATGATTCTATACGTCTTTTGTATTTTTACTTGAGATTATAAAGTTTTCACCCACAAATTGACATCACATCTGATTTTCTATATCTAGACTAGGACGTACCGACTCGTATGTGCATAAAGACTTTAGTATGTCGTTGAAACATATAGGAATCATGAAAGTTTCATCTTGGTGTCAGCTTATGATTTAAAAGCTCACACAAAAGCTTCTCCTCATGAGCACAATTTTCCATAAGAAAATATGCAAATTCTTGCCACATCGTACGTCTTTCATCCGGAATATAAATATTGCATAATTCTTTATCTTGTGTGCTATTCCTTGTTAAACATTTGTCTACGGAATTGACAACTCATTATAGATTCATACCTAAATATTATAGATTTATCGTACCTTCTATTTTTATTTGTATTTTTTCGTTTTACAAGTCAATTAAGTCTCTTAATTGATTTTTTTTTAAATTATGTAATCGTTGATAAATGATAACTATGAGTAAAAGCTAAAGAGGCTTATCAAAGAAATGTTTCTTTGGAGAAATGACCGACATTCACAGCGTTTGAGTTAAATACAAAGAATGTTTTAGCATTTCAAGATGAATTGCTATACATAAAGGAATACTTACTGTCTTTCACGCAATTAGCCAATAAACCTTTGTGATCTTCGTCGTTTGTCAATATTTGATTGCCACTTCAGAGTTCAGGAATAAATGTCACTTCGCAGATTTATTTAATTATATAGAGGAATATTGGGAAACACCTTTTTTGCGTAGGCTGTTTGAAACATTTCCCACAGTATTGACACTTCCTTTTATTTTTGTTTCCTTTAAATCTAGACAGGGATAAATTTAGACGTATAATGTGTGTCTTATGTTGTGTGTACATGTGTCAGCACTTTTAGACTTTTGTCTGTTGTTTGTTATACTGTATATTGACTTAAAACACTTCAAGGCGTTACACGGAAATATTTTATTTGGAAGACACACTCCCATTGAATTCTATTGTATAAAACTTGTTAAACGTATTATATTTAATAAAATGTTTCGCAACAACCTATCGATTTTATGTTTAGATTTCTGTTAGTGTCCAGATATACATATGTAGACAAACGAATACTTTTTTTTGCCAAGATTTTAACTTTATTAAAGTCAACCAGTATTCGTAAAGAAAACATCTTTACAACATATTATTATGTCTCAATTCCATATAGTACGTATTATATTAGGATGCATTTAGCTCAGACATACCATATATGGACAATATTACCTTTATAGTATCTCTTAAAAAGAGAAACAATTTCTTTCTTTAATGTTTTGTTGTTGTTACTGCATATATGAAATAGAAATATTGTTAGAAATATTGTTACTTAACTTAATTAAAAACAAAAAAGCTTTATCTCTAAAATGTTATATTTTAATTACGTATTTTAGAACATGAATACAATATCACCAAATAGTTCAAAGTAGAGATTTTGGAATTGGATTAGCATAGAATCCATAGTTATGCGTCCACCTTATTAATTGCAGTCTAAGCTAAAATATTTGTATTACTGAATTGAAAGAAGAGATAATAAAATAATTGGTCATTTAGTTTAGAATTGGCGAGACCATTTTAACCAAACATGTAAACATTGAAGGACGAAAGTATGTTTATTTAAATGGGTCAATGATTTTAGAAACCAAATGATGTGCAGACAAATATTTTTCATGAAAAAATGATTTTATTGTTTGCTGATATCAATTCAAATTTTCCAACTGCTTGCCTTTTCACCCTAAAATAACAAAAAACAAGACATTTGTTTGACCTTTGAACATACGAGTTAGTTATTATATATATTAAAGAAATTTATTCAAAAACTTATATAAAATTAAATTTATAAATATTTTTCTTTTGAGATTTTATTCATGATTACAATTCGTTACTCATGTACTCATGTAATTTAATTAAAAGTGTTTTGGTTAATATTTGAAGTATGTTCCTTTCTTGGTACGGGCTTTTTCTATCTCAAAAATATAACCGCCAAAATCATATAATTTGCCAAAAAGCTGTTGAGTTAGAAAAAAGTTCACGCATAATAAAATAACTTTAGTCTAAAAATATATCCCAAAGTCAACAATTATAACAAAAATCAACATAGTGAGCTTTTATATAATTTGATTTTAGTTTGCCATTACATGGAACTCTATACGATGAATTTATAAAGATAATTAGCACTTTATTAAGCTTAGCAGAGCAACTTTTTCCCCTCAACTCTTTTATTCTCTCAGTCGATCTCGTTTTCTTAATATTTGTATTCGACTCAATCGCGATTTACACACTTGCAAGCTACCGTCAAACCCTCCCTGCGGATAAGTTTACTTAAAGTGTTAGCATGTCGCGGCCCCGACCATTTTTTTTTTCATCGCAAGACACTGACAATGGAGATACGCAACAGATGGGGAGTCGGTACATTAATTAACTATACATATATGGCATATGTGAGAAGTTGTGAGAGAGCTTTTTTTTCGTGCGACACATCCAATTCTACTGGCAATTAAGTAACTTAAACATATTAAAATTTTATAGTCCGCCGACTAACATACACTCGTAAATCAGTGTCCAACACGGGTTTAATAATCGGAGTATTTGAGCCAAATATTAGTATGATTTGACTACTTTTGCAGATATTTTGTGTCAGTCCACGTCAAGATGATGTTCGATTGCGTGTGTTTTCAGCTCTTCTCGTGAAAAGTTTGCCTTAAAACTCGTGCAATGATTAAATTTGTTGCTTTATATTAAGTTATTTAAGGTATTAAAGAAATTGGAAAAATATTTACCAGATAAAAAAAGTGAAGGCAAATAAGAGCAACTTGTGTTTTTGACTTTCAAAAATACGTGACAAAAATGTTCTATACATTCAAATAAGTGAAATAAATAATTTATGTGAAATTAGTGCGAATTTCTAAATGGATCATAAAATTAAAATAAACGTTAATTTCGGTTGAAGGTGGTATAAGTGTGTAAACACACGCAATACAGTGATCACCGATATGGCGGCCAACAAATTAAGTGTGTTGACAAATGTGCAAATTGACACAACAAACAAAAACAGTTTAACGGAAATATTATGCCAAGTAATATTGTACTGAAAATTCATTAAAAAAATAAAGATAGCCACTCAAAAAGTCGAGTCAACTTGGTTAGCATCATTTGATTTAGATTAAAAATAGATATTGTTAATATTGGCGAATTGACACCACTGCTATAATGCACCACCACATACTGTTTAGAATTCAAACGCAACATATTAGACACACGCCAAGTCGCGGCATCATCAATAGCGTGCTGCTGTACCTGCTACTACTAAGCGGCACCAGCTTCAGTGTGCTATTAGCCGACATAAGTGCATCTACTGACGTCGCTGGTAATCCAATAGAGGTAGCGAGTGTGTCGTCATCGGGTGCATGCAGCGATTGCGACCAAACCACAGCCGCCACCACCCCCGGCAGCAAAATTGCAAATGCGACCACTCGCTGGCAGTGCACCTGCTACAACATTTCTGATGCACAGGTGAGAAATCAAAGTGATGTCGGTCAATATATGTTTATCAACAAGGTGAACTAGTACATTCATATGAATTAGAGAGAACAGCTAGACATTTCTTTAGCGTTTTGCAATTGATAATCAGTGACCTCACCATTATTATTGTCAATCGTTGATATTCAATAATTCGCAATTTATTGTAACACAAGACAGACCATTTCTCCAGTTTGTTATTGACAACAATATTAAGCAAGCGAATATTACACACATGAAATGAATTTATCAAATCTTTAAAATTTGAACAGTTTTCTTTGAATGCATCCAATTATAATCTTAATATTTATTATTAAAAGGTGTGGTCAAATCCTCACATGTTCGGATTTTAAGCTTAAATTTTTTTTTTTTTTTTTTAAGAAAAAAATGGTTAATATTCTAGGTCCTTGTTGTGTGACTAAGAATTTGCAAAAAAAAAAAGTTTAATTAATTTAAATTGTTTTGTAAAGATGAAAGTAGTGAATATGTCAAGAACTGTAAATAAAACTAACAAAATTAAAAGGAAAAATATGCATATGAATCATATCTATATTTAACAATGATGCGGATTATTTGCCAAGTGCTAATAAGGTTATCACTTATCAATTTATTGGAATGTTTGTTAACATATCAGATTTAGCATTATGAACTCACCAAAGAAGAGAAGGTGCAATTCATTAGTATGCATATGCACATTTTTAATGCCATGTTGCTAATAGAACTATAAAAGTCCAATTCATTTATATTTTGATAAAGAAAATTTACAATTTATTATCATATTTCTAACAATAAATATAATTTTTTATTTTCTGTTCAGAACTAAACTGGCTGTTGTCGCATATCGCATAGCTAAGCATAATTAATGTGGTCGTCATTCACGGAAAAAAAAAATCAATGAATGGGATCAATTTTTACATTCTGACAGTAAATTTAATAGTTAAAATTGATGTAACATTAATAAAATGGTTTCAAATTCATATAGTATAAAATAATTATGCATTTCATGGAATTTGTACTATGCATCATATTTTCGATTAATAACTACAATAATTTCATATGTTAAGTAATTCAATAACTTGCAATTGTTTAATAATGGAATTATAAAGAATAATGATTGTTTCAATATGATCACGAAAACCTAAACAGAACAATGAAATTTTCGTTGGCATCAATTATTTCAGTAAGTCAACTAAATTAACCTTCGTGTTAACAATAATTTTCTACAATTCTGGAAAATTCAGGTTCTCTAATTTATACTCATTAAAGTTCGTTAAACATGGGGATATTGAAATAGTCCGATATAACCAGTAATCAATAAAATCACAATTTTAGAGTGAGCTGGAATGCACCTGCAGTGGGGAAACATTGGTGCGAGTACCACAAAATCTGTTATCCGACATGAAGCGTTTTACAATTTCCGATGCTTCATTGCCCGTTTTAAAAAGCACCGGACTTAAAGTATACAAAAACACTCTGGAAGACTTGTAAGTTACCGAATAAGACAAACAAATTTAACATTCTTTTAATGCACTTTTGCTGCAGCATGCTGATTGATTTGAACCAATTCTGGAAGATTGAGGCTGGAGCATTCGAAGGCCTTTCGCACTTACGAACAATGTAAGACAATTTTCAACCATCAACAGGAAAAATGACAAATTAAATTTCCATTTTCATTAAAGTTATATTGCCCGTGCAACAAAATTGGAGTACATCAGCGCTGAAGCTTTTCGCGGAATTTCAAGCACACTCAAATCGCTGTTTGTATAACTGAATCCTGATGCATTCGATGTCAACGGATAATAATACTTTTTTTACTTTTAGTCGTATTCGTTATTCCGGATTATTGCAAGTTCCTGACACACGAATGCTTTCTACAAGTATTATTCTGCATATGGTGTAAGTCAACTTCAAGATTAAAAGTATTTTATTTGTCGTTTAATAAATTTTTAATTATGTATAGGGATTTAGAAGGAAATCAAATTGAAGAGCTTCACAAAAATACAGTTTTCGTTCGCACCGATCAGTTGTAAGTTTCTCATTGCATCTTACGATGATTAAATTTCAGTTATATTTACCATTCACAGTTTACTGGATAACAATCAGCTTCATTACATCAACGAATCTGCTTTTACCGGATCACAAATCTCAAAACTGTAGTAAACAATAAAGCAAAATAAATATTAAGAAATATTAACTTTGTTTTATGTCTTTTAGAAGTCTCAAAGGCAACAGACAACTAAGCCATGTTCATCCACTCGCATTCGTTGGCATTGGCAACATTATTGAACTGTAAGATAACGATATAAGTCTTATAAGAATAAGTTTTTTTACAATATTAATAAATATATTTTTTTTAAATTAAGTGATCTATCGAGCACATCCTTAACCACCCTGCCCACTGCCGGCCTTAAGAGTCTTGAAATTCTGAGAATAGCTGACACTCATTCGCTAAAAACAATCCCATCGGTTTATAGTTTCGAAAACTTGCGGGAAGCTCATCTTACGCATCCCTTTCACTGTTGTGCTTTCAAGTTTCCTCAAAGGCATGATCCTGCAGGACATGCACAAGAGCTGAAAAAGTTAGCAGAACAGCAACTTGCATGCATCAACAAAGGACTAATCACACCATTAAGTCAAACAGATGTGTTTCAAAATATACCAAATATACGAAGGAAAAGACATCAGAATAGTGATAACAAGAAGACAGTTAATGATGGTTACAATAAGTAATTTTTACTTTAAATTTAAATGCACTTGGATTATGTAAGATGGTGTTACTTTTTAGAAATTTTAACCAAAACAAACACATGACATCAGATAAATCTGGAGAACGATTCGAACCTCTGAGTGGTGAGGCCGCAAAATCCGACAATGAAGGAATTGAGCCAATTACTGGAACACCAGTTGGCTTAGATGTGAATACTATTCAGGATACAGAAACATTGAATTGGGATAATGATTTCGGAGTGTTCCACGATCCTACTGAAATCGTTCACGTGCCACTGCACGCCATGTGCGGCAACATAACTTTGCAGTCAGTTGAACATCTTAGTTGGGAAAAATGATTATGCTAATTGTTTTCTTTTTAGAAATAGGTTGGACGTTATATGTTCCCCAATGCCCGACGCCTTGAATCCCTGTGAAGATGTTATGGGTTCGGATTGGCTGCGAGCGTCAGTATGGCTCGTCATCCTGCTGGCAATATTTGGCAATGTTGCAGTCTTGATGGTCCTTTTTTCAATTTGGTAAAAAAAACTTATTGACATAGAAAATATTAGATTCGCTTTAATATATGCTTCTAGGTCGGATGTAACAGTGTCACGCTTCCTAATGATGCATCTTGCTTTCGCGGACCTTTGCACTGGACTGTATCTGCTTCTAATCGCTTCCATCGATATTCACTCCATGGGGGAGTATTTTAACTATGCCTTTGATTGGCAGTATGGTATCGGGTGTAAAATAGCTGGCATCTTAACCGTATTCGCCAGCCATCTTTCAGTATTTACACTAACTATAATCACATTTGAACGCTGGTTGGCCATCACACATGCACTCTATCTGAATCAGCGACTGAAGCTACGAACCGCTGCCATCATAATGATATTTGGATGGATATATTCGCTGGCCATGTCGCTGATGCCTATCTTTGGCATGAGCAACTACTCGTCCACTAGCATCTGTCTACCAATGGAGGCTCGCGACAACTACGACAGGGCTTATTTGCTAATGGTCATTGCCATCATCGGTGTCTCATTTGTTACCATTGCAATATGTTACATTCAGATGTATTTCTCACTGGGAGTGGAGACGAGACAAGCTTCCGGACAAGCAACTTCTGGAGAATTGACAATTGCCAAAAAGATGTCGCTGCTTGTATGGTGAACAGTTTATTTTCATCTTTACTTAACTAACCGCTTCTCTCGTTTTAAAGGTCTTTACGAATTTTGTGTGTTGGGCGCCAATTGCATTCTTCAGCGTCACCGCATTAGCCGGATATCCTCTAATTGACGTTGCCAAATCAAAAATTCTGCTTGTATTCTTCTATCCACTGAATACTTGTGCCGATCCCTATCTGTACGCTCTGCTGACCAAGCAGTATCGGCGCGATCTCTTTGCGCTGCTCTCAAAGTATGACCCAACTTAATGCAATTTGTCTTGCATCTAATATTTTGCATTTAACAAACAGATGGTTCCCTAATTACAGGTATGGTCTATGCCGAAAGCGGGCGCACAAATACAAGATGAGCATGTCGGCGCCGACCAATGTGACGATGCCCACTCCAATGGTGAATCACGGCTTATTGCACAACTCTGAATCCATAAAGACAAAAAGTCCGTCTGCCGAATGTCAAAACATAATCGACGAGGATTTCGTGTAAATATATTCGAACCTACGCCTATTCCAAACTTATTGAGAGATAAATAAAATATTGATTTGTTCTTATAAGGTGTAGATTCGATTAAGGTATTTGAACATGCTGCTGAAGGGCAAGATACAAATTCAAATCGGAGGTTCGCGATAAAGTTTTGTCGACCTAAACCCCTAAGCATTGTAATGATTTATTATTTATGTACATAATTGTGTTAAAAAATATTGCTTATGCTAAAAATAGAAAAACATAACTATTTAATATGTGTACAACAGTTAAACTTGTCAATGTGCCGTACCAATCCATATAAATGTAAATTAAAATTAATGTAATGTAATTCCTATTTAAGCATTATGAAATAAAGGAAAACTGCATATAGTTAAATGTACTTTCAGTATTCATATAAGGACTCATGATCGATTTGTTCCTGGAGGCAGCAGTCCAACCAAATGGTGTCCAATTTTCTATTTACATAAAAGCTTTTTGGGTTTATAAAGCAATCTGCTTACAAAAGCGTTACCGCAAGCTATTCGCGAGAATCCATTAGTATAGGAAATGATTTTTTTCCCAATGAATATTAAGCTTTAAAGGAATAATACATTATTTAAATTTTTAACATTTCAGTTATAACAGTTGACAATACGATGAATATCGTGTTAAGGCATTATATGAATTTTTATGTTAAATTATATAAAATAAAAATAAAAATAAATAAATAGGACTACAATATTATAATAGTCACCAAGACAAATGCCACCTCACATCTCTTTGCAGTTCATCAAGTTCTTGAAGGAGATATTGTTTGTTGTGTAAGATGTTCGGAACGCAGGTGAATAAAAAAGGAACATAAACAAAAACATGATTTTTAATGTAATGAATATCTTTAAATTGATGTGAATAAAATGGCTCTTGATGATTTTCATACTTGTATCTCATTCCAACTAAATTCATTTTTTAATCTCGATTGCTTTAGGAGGTTATTAACGACTCAATAAGTAATAAAATACTATTTGAATTTAGTCGGCATTAATTAAATGAGTGAGGGGAAAATTAAAAAAAAGGAATCATCAATCCAATCAAATTAATATACTCTCAATTTTTCAGACATTAAGAACCCTTAAATAACTGACGTTAAAAAAACTACGTGCTTTTCAAAAATGCACAAAAGAACACTTTTTTATGTTTATATACAGCACCTAACAAATCAAACATATGTCTGATATCTGTAAAACGGTTTAATTCTTTACCATTATTTTTTAATACAGTTATTTGATTTGTTTTCTCTTGTTTTAGAGCCCAACTAGAGGAGTTCTACGTATATAAACTTTTGCACCGGCACTCCCTGCCGCGTTTTTTTATGATAAAAGTTCTGCTGTATTCATATCAATGTACAGATAAAAATCAATGCGGTAAGTATTGATGAAGTGGATGTTTGAACGAAAAAATCAATGTATGAATTCCGCTTTATTCACTTTTTTTTGGCTTGGTTAGATGAAGTCAAGTGGATGAGCCAATAATTCATATCGACGATTGAGTAGCATGTAATAAATAATGAAATAATATATCTACCATTAAAGTAATCATAAAAATATATTTTTTATAGGTATTATAGTTGTCAATAAAGTCCAGAACATATTATGATGTTTCTCCGGCTGATTAAATTTAAATTTCTACATAAAAAGTAAAATAAAACAATCACATAAGTTAGAAATTTTTTTTCAATTAAATAAAAATGTCTTTTTACATAGGACTGATGTTTTTTTAAATTTACTTTCAAAAATGTATTTTTCTAATTATTAACAGTCTTCTTTTATTAGATTCCTTCCCCACACTCCCCTACACGTAAATGAGTTTTTTGCAGCCTTTAATTGGGAATAATCTGTAGACAAAAAACAAGAAGCAGATCTGACAAGAAGTTCCTACTTTACTATATTAAATTAATTTTTTTTTAAATGCCGATAAAAATTCAAAAAGTCAATGTAAATGCATGAAAATGAACTCATCGACAACTGAACATCAGTCCACCACGGCAAAACTCACCATTTGTATATATGTTGAGTGAATTCAACGCACAGCGCAAAACGTCAATAAATTTGTCCCACAGACTGTCGGCCATGTTTTTCTTGTTTACGCTGGTTGTTTGATTTGAGAGTGAGTCCGCGGAGGAGTTCGTCGTGAATTTCCACAAACTAACGCAAAACGGATGGCTGAAAGACAACAAATTGATCGTGAGGACATAATTTAGGTGTGTGCAAATCGGCGGGTGTAAACGATCAAGCGATCACGCCGCGTCGCATTGTGCAAAGTGAACAGAACTGAACTGGTGCGCGAGTTTGCCGTCTCTTCTTCATATACTTCTGCCGCAGTTGGTCTTTTCGACTTTTCTTATATCTAGTGCAGTCGTTTCTTACTACTATACAGTTTTATGTGCTTCATATCATAAATAGGCTCGTAAAGCACATAAGTCATCGGTGGTAAAAGTATAGTTGCAAAATCGTGTATCTTCCTTAAAAGTCGGATTCTTAAAGTGCCTGTGAGTGCGGTGTTTCCACTTGTGTAGACAAGCCAGACAGCTATTAGGTTCTTCTAAAAATCGATTTTTTTCCTTGCGAGTTGTGACAGTCTATAAAAATAGCGAGCACCGTGTGCTGAAAGGGAAAAACTGCAGAACGGTGGTATGCCTTTGCGGCGTTCCATTCACTTGACGTGCTATTAAGGGTGAGTGGCATATTCCATATAATTTCAGTTAAATACTACCGCCCATCCCCCATCATTCCACCATTCGAGATTAAGTCGGAAAATGCATGAGCAATAAGTTATTGCTGTTGGTTTTCAAACCGAAGGAAACCGTGAATCAAACGTGTGACTCAAGAGATTTTAAACGAAAAAAGAAGAAGCAGACAATCGGCTTAGAAAATCGTGCAAAAGTGATCTCTAATATTCGTGTTCCGCTTCTTAAAGGAAGCACCATTAGCGTAGCAATATGCTCAATAATTTCTAACTGTAACCGTGAATTGCATGTACATGAAGCATGTTGTGAATGCACATTGCACACAGTGCACACCCAATTAACGAACAAACCTCATAGAGTTAAAGGAAGAGTGGAAATGATGGGAAATTAAAGACGGCGAACCATAAGACTGAAGAGGCCAGCATAAATTCGAATGGGTCATGGCGCGACGCGCCGCGCTGCGCCGTCGCTTATGTGCATCTCTTTGTATTATGTGCACACGGCGCGGCGCGATGACGGTGGCGGTAAGGAAGTGCAGCAATTGAAGAAGCGTAGGCGGAAGTGTCGTTTTATCACATTTTTGTTGCAGTTGCACCATATTTGAATGTTTTCTTACATATGCGTGGCCGATTTATGCTACAACAATGCGTGACATTATCGCATTTTCTACAAAAAAATGTCTTTCATGTCAGTTAGACGACAACTACACCATTGTTATTACATTATTATCATTATTTGTATACTAATTTCTTGCCTTTTTTGTTGAAAACATCATTTTTGGTTTATTTATTCAAGAATTTATGAAAATAAATGTTTATCATTTAAAAATACAATCTTTAATTGTAATATGCAAATTCTTATCTATTATCTAAGAAAAACAAATTATTTAAGGAGGCCAATGGTACAAAAATATTTTCTTTTGGTCGTAAATTCAGTGGTATAAGGTAGATAATATTTTTCTTGCGGCGTTTCAGTCAGGTGTTTTAGAGAATTTACACCAAACATGAAATAATGGAAAATAGGAATCTATCAGTTGGGAATTTAGCTTCCCATTTGGCAACCCTGGCGTCTATTTATCACATTAATAATAGTGAAAATGGCTCGCACAACGCTCGCATTAATTATACGCCTAATTAAAATAGTGAATTGGCGCCGATCAATAAAGTGACTCACTTAACACTCAATGCCATGCCACCGACGTACGTATGGAAATTTTCAAATTGTATGCGCATTTAATTAGAAAATTTCGAACATAACGATTCGCGGCATAATTCTCAACAATTCAGCAAGAAAAATGAAACGAAAAAACTCAATTGAAATTTGATGCTGGTCGGGTGTTAAAAAAGTTACACATGCCGATCGTCGCTTCTCACTCCATTTGAATTTGCAGTAACGTATGGGTCGACCGTGACTAAAGAGGCGCAAGCAAATTTTAATTACCAACACATGGTTTATGTGGTTTAGTTCATTTTTTACTTATTTGCGAACAATGTACTCAGCGAGAGGCAGTCGCCCATGTACGAGTGGGATGTGAAAAAGACAGAATGGTGTGAACTGACACAGAGATTGGTGTGATCACTTTTTGGGGCAACCCTACTTGTTATGATTTATTTGTTCGATTAGTTTGTTGGAAAGTTAATTAGAGTATGTGTAATTTTTTTTGTTAATTTTATGAAATTTTATGAATGCAAAATTAAATATTCAAAATCATTTTTTAACATTTTTTGTGGTTTTATCGCATCTATGTAGTTTGTCGATGAGTAGAGCGCAAAATCCTAACCAATATTATATCTGAGTATCGGTCTTAATCTTAGTTCTCTATTTCGACAAGTAAACCTTATCTCAAATAATTACCCATTCTGTCCGAAACAATTGACTTTGGAACACTAAGAGTAGATTGGAGATTTGAATTGTCGATTTGGTAACATGTTCGTGTAAGGGAAATGTTATCACAAACCGAAACCATCCTAATATCGACTGTTGGCGCATGCGTCACCACCCAACTAACCTTAGAAGAGCCTCTGCACTTTCGCATATTCTGGCGCTTACGGTCGAGTGCACGCCGTACGGTGTACAGCCCAAGGGGATGGCAACAAAAATATATTTTAGCTGTACAGTCTGTCTTAAGATCAGCTTCAACAAATTTCTGTTGACAAAGATCCCGCTTGTAAGTTATTAATTTATGTTGTAAACTGTAATGTTGTTTAAGTGCGTGAGTGATGAATTGGGCGCAACTCGCGACAACGTAAACGATTACTCCCGCGTCGATATACAATTCATTGTTGTTTTGGTGTTGTACCGAATTCGTTGGTTTAACCCCTTGGCCTTAGCTGACAATTGGTTACATTCTCAATGTCACAACCAAGCCTTTTTTCCTTGTCACTTGATCATTTCTGTAAACAATTAATTACAATCAGATTCATATATTTTTTGTTTGTTTTAGGTATTGGCGAGTTGAAGGAGAGCTACAGTTCACTCACAGATGACAATGCACTACTGACTGCTTCTGGCCAAGCCGTTTGACCCGACGTCGCCACATAAACTGAACAATGTCAAATCACGTGCCCGACAAGAACGCTATCCGCGATGACATCTACGAGAATTTACCTTGCCAGGCAATGTTCAACGAGTCAGTTCGCAAGATCAAAAGCAACGGAGATCCGATAATGATAACAGCGCCCAATAGCAGTCCACAGAATGTTCTGGCCTCCATAACTCGCAAAAACATCAGTCTGCCACCGCCCAAAGAGAGCCTGTACGCAACACCGCTACGCAAGTCGGATCGCTTTAAGAGCAAAGACCGCGGTTCTCCGTCAGACAACAAGTCTGTGAATAGTCGTGTAGAATCTCTGGCCATTAAGGAAGAGCCCCAACAAAATATGGCGTCAGGGCGTGATCCAGATCTTGAGGAGAAGCGAATACTCAGCTTCTTAAAGGATACCACACAATTGCACAAAAGAATGGAGCTTCATAGAGATTTTCCCAACTCAAATTTTTCCTGTTTGGCTAGAGAGGAGCATTTTGCTAATCTTGTCCAGCAGAATGTGGAGATGTGTGACACAAAGAGTTACACATCGAGTTTGAATGATCTTGAGTTAGCCGAGGCGGATAGAGATGAGAATCTTAAGCGAGAAAACGACAAAAGCTCACCGACCGAGAAAGATCTGTCCCGGTTAATGTATACGCAAAAGGATCCGTCGCCTAGTTCCTCGAGACACTCACAATCGTCTAGTATTCAGATGAATGCGAACATTAATCGGGAGTGGGTGCTGAAAAAGATTGCCATGTGTCTAGAACAGCGGATATTTAAGAAGCCAATACCTCCTCCTCCATCGGGAGCTAGTGATGTGTCAATGGCAGCTATCGAAACGCCATCGGGTAGTTCGTTCTTTCCTCGACCAACCGGCGGGGCAGCGAACATGCCTCATTTAGGCTGCTTGGTACTTGGCTCTAATGGCTCTGGAAAGACGTCTATATGTCGCAGTATTTTGGAAGGCACAGCAGCAACACGAGGCATTTTAAATCGAAAGCTGCTCGGATGCTATTTCGTGAATTCTCAGAACCCCGAATGCCACAGCTTGAGCCAGTTTTTGCGCAGTTTGGTATTGCAAATACTCAGCCACTCTAGTTATGTGGAGCGTGATGAGAATGGTTGTGGAGATCAGGACTCAATGCGCGATTGCAATGACTTAATGCAGTTTGATAAAGTTATAAATGAACTTGCAAAAGAAGATGGAGATCCGCTGCTTTTATTGACAAGAGGCGCCGTAAATGAGCCAGTCACTAATATCAAGCCGGAAGACGAAGAAGAAATGCTCATCTCTGAACTTAAATTAAACGCATGTGTTGCTGATTTTTGTGCTAAGAAAACCTCCACTATACGCAATCCAATGGTGCGCCAAAAGTCGGATCCTACCGAGCCATCAACCTGCAATGAGAGCGACTCGAAAAATGATGAAGCCAATAATTACAAGACCCATCCTCCGATGAAAATGGTTGATAAGGATGATTTAAAAGATCAATTGTCTGATAGTAGTGGAAAATGCAAAGACAGCCCATCGCGAAAAATTTCCAAAATACCTGTTAAAATCTCATCTATCCGCACTCCAAAGAAGAGTAATGACGCCATTCAGGTCGGTGGAGGAGAAGGTGTCGCTGAATTGGACAACGAAAAAGATAACGAATCTGAAATAGTTAATGATAATGTAGCTGCTGAAGAACCTATTGAGAATAGCGAGGGTGAAATAATTGAAATCAGTGATAAACTTGATAATTTGGAAAAGAATGAAGACATTAAAAACGTTAAAAATGAAGAAAACATGGAAACTGCTGGTTGTCAAGAAGTGAACGCAGAAAATGAAAAAGAATGCGCCGATAAAGAAGGCGAAAATCAACCGTTTGATGATAAGGAGCAAAATGTCGAAGAAAAAGAACAGGACTTAGTAGAATGTGCCAACGAAACCGCTCTCATAGAAGATCCAAAACCAACTGCACCGCCTGCTGAAGAGATTTCTTCCTCTGAAAATATTCCACCACCTCTTCCCAAACCAAAAAATTGTCGTACGTTGATTGCGGATTCATTTTACGAAAAGTTAGTGACCAATCCAGAGATTTTTGAGAGTCTTAGTGTGGACAACATTGAAAAGAATCCGGATGAATGTTTTAAGAAAGCTATTTTGTTTCCGTTGCTTGAACTTTGTCCACCCAAAACGGCGCTTCTCTTATTGGTTGATTCCATTGACGAAAACTATATTAACGAAGGCAATTTGATTACGACTCTGAAGGGACGCTGCTCCAACAATAAGAGCAGGAACATAGCTGAGCTTTTGTCAAATCATATCCATTTGTTTCCCAAGTGGCTTTTCTTGGTTTGTACCGCCAAAAAGCAAAACAAACATATAACAAAGATGTTTAATGGCTTTAAAAAAATCACTCTGGATGATCTGAGGAAGAGTCACGTTGTCAAAGATGTTCAGGAGTACATAATCAATCGGCTGAATACTGATTTCAAAGGAACCATTAACTTGACAAGAGACGTCATCGAGAGTCTCAACCAGTTGTATATTAAATCGAATGGATGTATCCTGTATCTGCAAAAAGTTCTGAATGGCATAAAGGATAACTTCTTTTCATTTCGCGAGATCAAACTTATACCGTGTACACTGAACGGATTGTATTTGTACATTTGCCAGAAATCCTTCAACAAAAAGCAATACATGAAAATAAGACCGATTTTGAATATTCTGTTGGCATCGAGCGGATTTGTCGATCGCCACTTTGTATTCAACTGCCTCCGGACGCACAATTACACAATTGAACTGGAGGAGTTTAATAAGCGCATTGACTTAATGCAGAACATTTTGGTCAATGAAGGTGATCGAATTCGAATATTTCATAACTCATTTTGTGACTGGCTGGTTGACGTTAAGTTCTCCACGAAGAAGTTTCTATGCGACGTCAATGAGGGACATGTTATGATCTCAATGTATTACACTTTAATCAGTGACGAACTGTGTCCCAACAAAGTTCGTTTATTTGTCTATCATTTAATCAAATCCGGCGATTATCTGACCAGCAAAAACATCAACATGGATCTTATGCTTATCCTGTTGGAATCTCGTGCAAATTTGTCCGACTGTTTCTACACGAATCTCCTCAACTGTTGTCCAATTTGCGAGGACGAATGCAAAAATGACCCCAATTATTTGCCAAAGACTCGACTAATGATAGAACGATTTCTCAACAGTGAACTTAATACAGAGTTTGCGAGCTTCTTGTGCGACTTTTTCAAACCTAATCTACCTACAGATGCAAAATCTTTGAAGCTGCTCATTGATGCTGGCATCAACAATGCAGACACTCAACTATCATACGCGTCATCAATGAATTCCCCAGAACCATCGGAAAAATCGGAGAACATTGACTCGGAACTAGCCGAGCTGCTGATTTCCAGCGAGCGTACGTGCCATTTGGTGGCTGGACGGAAAAGCCCATCGGAGCACAGTGGTGATCATCGTGTAGCCATCACTGAGTCGCACGATGACATCTCAAGCACAATGCAACGATTCTCTGATGAGCACGGCATAGAAATACATAAGGGTAAGGCTCTTATTCACATTCTCGCCAACGAAGGTAATCATTTGTTGCTAGAGCGTGCTTTGCGAGCTTGCAAAGATCCAATCGATTTGGAGATTGAAGATGCTAATGGGCAGACAGCATTAAATATAGCTTCGCGAAACGGGCATTTAGACGTTGTGAAACTTTTGCTGGAGTTTAAACAAAGCTTATCAGATGGATCGGGACGTGTGAGAGGTGTTGATGTAAATCACGCCGATCGTGATGGCTGGACTCCATTACGGTCAGCTTCCTGGGGTGGCCACACAGAGGTGGTGAAATTGTTGATAGCACATTCTGGTTGTGCCATTGATCTGGCAGACAAGGAAGGTCGAACCGCATTACGGGCAGCTGCCTGGAGTGGTCACGAGGATATCCTAAAGATACTAATTGAGGCTGGAGCTAATGTCAATTCCGTTGACAAGCAGGGTAGAACGTCGCTTATTGCAGCTTCCTACATGGGACACTATGACATTGTGGAATTGCTACTGGAGAATGGAGCTGATGTGAACCACCTTGACTTGGACGGACGCAGCGCCCTCTGTGTTGCTGCCCTTTGTGGTACGTCAGGCTACAGTAAAGTTATTTCATGCTTGCTAGAGCATGGTGCTAACACTGATCAGCTGGACAATGATGGAATGTCGCCGCTGTTGGTAAGCTCTTTCGAGGGTAATGCTGAAGTTTGTGAGTTGTTGCTGGAAAATGGAGCTGATCCTGATTTGGCTGACTTCATGGGACGCACACCATTGTGGGCGGCATGTACGGCTGGACATGCCAGCGTTGTAAAGTTGCTGCTCTTTTGGGGATGTGGCATTGATTGTATGGACTCAGAAGGGCGCACTGTGTTAAGTATCGCTGCAGCACAAGGTAATCTTGAGACTGTACGTCAACTATTGGATAGAGGTCTGGATGAGACGCATCGCGATAATGCCGGCTGGACGCCACTTCACTATGCTGCATTTGAGGGTTACTCTGATATATGTGTTCAACTGTTGGAGTCGGGAGCGAAAATTGATGAGTGTGATAACGAAGGCAAGACGGCGCTACACTTGGCATCTCAGGAGGGTCACAATGCCGTAATTGAGGCACTGTTGGACATTCATAGTGCTTGTGTTGACATTCGTGCTCACGATGGCAAGACAGCTTTCCGTTTAGCGTGCCTGGAGGGTCATATTGAGGGCGTAAATACTCTGCTCAAGTACGGCTGTGATGTCAACTCCAAGGATGCCGACTCAAGGACTACACTTTATATATTGGCATTGGAAAATAAGCTTAAAGTTGTCAAATATTTGCTGGAGCATTCAAATATCGATGTCAATATTCCGGATAGCGAGGGTCGGACGGCGCTTCACGTGGCTTCATGGCAAGGACACGCGGAAATGGTTCGACTGCTAATTTCTAAAGGTAAAAATTTCTTTATTCATTGACTTAGGTTACCTTTATAAATTTTTCTTTGTTTTTAATTGTCATAGGCCGCGCTGATGTTAATGCAATGGATCTAGAATGCCGAACGCCATTGCATTCGTGCGCTTGGCAAGGAAACCATGAAGTCATGGAAATTCTGCTATTCTGTGGAGCTGTTGGAGACCACGCTTGCAAGCAAGGAGCAACAGCGCTGGGAATATCTGCCCAAGAAGGACACGAACTATGCGTTTCTATCCTATTGCAATACGGCGCGAATCCTTTCAAATCAGATCATTGTGGACGAACGCCTATTAAGTTGGCAGCCAAATCGAACCGCAATAACGTGCTGAGAATCTTGGAAAGCTTCACGAAAAGTAAGTTCATTGTTCGTAAAAATTGTAAAAAAATCCATAAAACACAATTTGTTTTTATAGATGAAAATGCCTTTGAGCCTCCACCAAAACAGCACTCAAGCTTGATACTTAAGTCTCCCGACAAACCTCCGGCAGACAAACCAACCCCCTCCATCCATTCCACCAACAATCAGAATCCAAATTTGTTGATGCCCAGCAATGTTAATTTAAATGCAACTGGCTCAACACAGAGTAGCAATTTTTATGAGAACACAATGCACTCTGACAACAGCAGCCTTCAGAAACGTAAATCAGTCATCTCTAGTCAATCGACGGGCAGCAGCAATGAGGTATCAGTAATCGATTTCGATAGTCAAATGAACAGATCAAGATTATAAGTTTTAATTTTTTTCTCGTAGGCTCCGCTTTCATTCACTCAACAGTTGCAACGTCAAACGCGTCATAATTCACGCCACAGCCAGATAATCCAACATTCTCCAGTGAACAGCTCAAAATACAAACAGCCGCCTAAGCACGCTCAAGTGCTGCCCAACGTCGATGAGTATCAGACACAAATTGCAGCAAATATCACACCAAATGAGGCAGATCTTTTTGATCTGGGATGCATGTCTCCGCTGTATGCCACGCCGCCGCACTCACCCACCAGTGATCTTAGTTCGCCTGGTCAGCATCCACCATCGTCGTTGCATCATTTCGAAGAAATCGGCGGTCACAATCAACAGAATAACCAAATCAATGCTGATCATCATTTCGCCAGAGACACACACATGCGAATTATCTTGGGCAATGCCAGCAAGGAAGCACAGCAAGCCGCCGGGTTAGTCGTTGTTGAATTAATTCGCATTTTGAATTGCAAATAAAATGAGTTTTTTTTTGCAGAAAGTCATCGAAGCGCAGCGGCATTGCCACAAATCCAGCAATGCGTATGATCCGCAATCGTTTTGATTCAGCGGCCCAGCTAATACGTCGCACCAACAACATGCTCACTAGCAACAATCAGGGCTCGTCGAGCATTGGCGTCAAGTCTGGCACATTTCAGTGGCGCAAAGAAAGTCAAATGTGAATACGCTGAATGGGATCATTAAATTGCATCGAATGAGCCAAACAGCGCGGAAGCGCGGAGCTGCGCTGTAGGAAAATATGATAAGCAACAAAATTTGCTAAAATATGTACTTTATTTAGTAAAAGTATGTCGTTGGCCTAATTTCATTTTGCAATCGGCCCTCTAGACTTGGCGGCGCCATTTCTTAAGCAAAAAACAAAAAACACTTACAAACAATATTCTTGCACAAAATGTACAGTGCTGCAGCATTGGACTTTATCCAATCACAAAAAGAAAACAGAACCAAATATTTTTAACAAGTATTAAACGCAAAACGTAATTTATTGTAATTTCATTAACACATGAGCTACTCAATTCAGGGATTTTGACCGATTGCTAGTTGATTTTTCACAAATTCCTTTTTATTGTAACTCTGTAATAGCTTGGCGACCGTCTTAATCATTTAACAGTTGAATAATAACACTTGAGATGTCAACGAATGGAATTTATTTAAAATCAAAAAAATAATATAATCAAATGACAAGCCTACATAATTTAAATCGAAAAAAAAGTAAATAGTGACATGTTATAACTCGCGTTGAGAAATTAGAATTTAAATGTTAAAAGACAAGAGACACGAAAATGTTATTATTAAAGATGGAAGCATATATTTTGAGGAAAAAGCAAATCTTTATAACGTACCGACCATTTAAGATCGTCTACCCGAGTTATGTTAGGAATATAATGATTTCTTTTTTATTGTATTTATTACAAGTTAAAGTGGCATTACGTATTTAAATTCTTTTCATAAAACATAATCCGCTCCTGTCACTTCAACCCAAAAATTCTAAGAAAAAACAACCAAACAACGAATTGTATTGAAATTAGCCCTAATTATTTACTTAAAAAATGAATTTCTGCTTCTCTAGTCCATGTTTATTTCTTATATTAATATTATACTTTTGTCGTTAACCAATTCCAATTATTTATTTTTTTACTTAAAGTGTAATTAGTTTGTAAGAAACAAAAAGTCGTTAACTTGTGCACACTCATAAATTAGCAACACTAAAAAGCAGTGGAAACATTAAAAACATAGATCAACATAATTAATTTGTGACGTTTGGATTTGCGGTGTGATTTTGTTTGTTTGAAAAAATCCTTTTTATAGACTTTCGCTTGAACTACCCTTCCCTGTTTTTTATGTTTTGAATCCCTAAACCGGTTTTTTTATATAATTTTTTTTAACTTTAAGTATATTATCATAAACTGATTTGAATTAATAAATACTTATTGATAACAAGGAATTATCATTTATAAATTTATTAGAATGAAAAAAATATTTTATTAACAAAAGCATTATAATTACAATTAAACAATATTCGAAATTTTAAATCTTATTCGATTATTAAATCATATGACTCGACCTCGGCGCAGTGAGAATTGAAACTCTCGATGAAATTTTCTAATTTTTGCTCGTCTTTCTTTGACATCTTGTTTTTTTCTTTGTTCTTAGTGCGCTTCTTTATTGGCATATGCTCTTCCTCGTGGTCTGAACATTCCGATTCACTTAAGGCATAAAAGGGACGTTTAGCAGCTGGGATGCGCGTGTACGTCCTTTGGATATCCTGTAATATAATCAAATTGTTTATGTATTTCTTCAAACAAATAACAAATAATCTTACGTCTCGATTTAATGTTGTTTCTGGATCACCAAAGAGATTTAGGCCGTCATCAGTGTTGTCCATGAATGACGATGTCGATGCTTCCGCCATTTGTACCCGTGACGAAATTGGAGTTGTAAGTTGTTCTGACAGTGTCATCTGTCGCATTCGAATTGGGTTCAAAACGTTCGTTGTACGTGAAGTCGTCGCGCAACGATTCGGCACTGGAATGTCCTTAAGCTTCTTTAGTTTGTCAAGCAACTGCTGACGTGTTGGAACAGCCACAGCAGGACTGTCATCTAATTTGAACTCGTCGATTTGTGTATCGTCCTCAAATCCAAACAAATTATCAATTTTTGGCGTTTCCATATTTTTGTGACGATTTCCTGATGGCCAATTCGTATCTTTTAGTGGACTTAATTGGTTAGATGCATTCTGAATGCTGATTATATTCATTTGCTTGAGAGGACTGCGAATTCCAGAACGTCCAGCTATGCGTATCGGATCGACAGGGCGTGCGCTAGTCAATCCAGTTGAAGAATTCTGAGGTGTAACATTCTCTGCGTCTGAAAAATTTGGCGTACTATTTAGGCGCCACGATGCTCCTGGACTTGACGGTGGCGGCATCAACAATCGATCAACAATCGGTGACATGGAAGCGAGCGTTTTTGAATGTACATTTGAGTTTCCAAACTCACGCATAGGCGTTGATTGCACCAAATTTGGAACGCGAAATTGACTGAAGGATGAGTGCAACGAAGATTCAGCTACTGGCACATCAATATTGTTTTGTGGGCTACTTGTTTTTGAAATCTGTGGTTGTAACACTTCAGTTTTGGCTGCAGGAGGCGGCAATATTTTGATGACAGTCTTTTTGGGCACTTTCCAGACGGGTGCTTTCTGTTTTGCCGCTTTAGGAGGACGCTTTATTACTATTTTATTTTCGCGCTTCAGCTTCTTGAAAATATCGTCCATTTCGTGATTGTCTTCAATTAAGTTAGTTTGGGACATTGGATCGAAATCGTAAACGGCTTCAACTGTTTTTTCGATGTTTTCTTTACTTATTTTATATTTTAGAGGATTACTTGGCTTGGTTAGATCCTCGTTTTTGGTAGCAATGTTATGTTTTAATCTTGCCTGGTCGGTTTCAAGGGGTATGTGAAGAGGTTTTGTAATCTTGATTGGAATTATTGCAGGTTGTTTTCTTTTTTCCATATTATTAAATTCCTCTAAATATTTTTCAAAATTGTTGATGACATCCATGGAAACAAAACATTCATATTTCTTTTCATCGTAGTTTTTAGATAAATCTATCTCTTCAAAGATTTTAACTCCCTTACTAACAGAAACGCCAGATTCCAGATTGTTTGATGCCCAACCGGATTGCAATTTGCCACCATTTGAAAAAGTCTTGGGAATAGCACCCTTCTTTCTTTTAGATGCATTTGTTATCTTGGATGGTTCCTCCTGTTTTGTAACCTTTTCATTTGAAGCACTACGCAAGCGACGATTAGTTGACACCGCTGGAGCTTTACTAGACGCACCTTTAGAAACCTTTTCGGAAGTTTGTTTAATTTCTTTTGCGGGTGATTTTCTAAGATTACGAAGCGAAGCTTTGGGGACTTGGACCTTTGCATCTTCCAACTCAACTGGATTTGATTGCTTCAGAACTTCTTTATTTTTTGGGGATACTTTTTTCACCTTGGATGCTGTTTTCTTTGGTGCTAAATTTTCGTTTGAAGAACTACGCAAAATGTGCCTTTTTGGAAGAACTGATTCGCTAGAAGCACTTTTTGAGCGCCTCCGATTCGCCTTACGTGTTTGTGCCCCATTCTGAGGGTTTTTATTTTCTTTTGAATCCTCATCCTTCTTTGCTCGATTTCTAGTCGGTCTTTTTGGGCTAGAAGCCGCAGCAACTGGGTTTGATGTCTGAGACGAGACAAATTGATATAATCCACAAAGTTAAAGCTAAAAGTCAGAATAGACAAAAACTCACAGTTTTGACGCTCCTTGTGGTTGGCATTTTGATCTTTGTAATTGAAATATGGTGACGCAGTCAATAAATCAATTTTAGTTGTAAGTTATAAATGTGATTGAATTACATAGAAAAAGACACTCAAAACTCATTAAGAACTAATGATTACCTCTATATTTAATTTAAATCGGGATAACAAAGCAGCGTCTTTCTAATGTTTTTAATTGCGTTTGTATTGGAATGCCAATTGTGTTTCTTAATTCTTTACGAAGAACGTAATACTTTTTTTGTACATGATCAAATTATATATATATATATAATATAGATATATATTTATATATTATGTTTTAGTTTATGCTACGCCTATTACTTTAGAACAGTTTTTAGTACAGTTTATGCGAACGCGACGACATTTTAAATCTAGTATTTGACATCTTATTGTTTTTTTTTGCTGTTTACATAAATTGTTAAATGAAAGCAGAACGAGATTTGGAAAAAAAAATTAAAACGTCTTTAGTATAAGAAAATAGATTGATTTAAATTTTAATAAATAAACTAATCTTCACACCTCCTAAGGGTGCTCTTCAAGTACTAAAAAAAAGAGCTCCCACGGAGTGTGCCGCGCTGGCAACACCAAGTGAAAACGAAACGGCATAAAAGTGCGGTTATTTATCGCGTGTACGGTAATTGAAGCGGTACAGTGGTGTATGTTTGGTACTAAAAATTTGGTGTTCATGTCGTCGCCATTTTGCACTCCGACTGGGTTTTCGTGTTCATAAAGGGACGCGTTCAGTTTTTTTTTTTAAATTGGTCGGCTTCTGTGAATCAACCAAAAATACTGGATTTTGTGAGGAACGCTGTGGATTAAAAACGGTAGCAACATTGTGAATTTGATTAGTGGAATGCATTTGCATTAAATTTCAGTCGCAAAGCGCCAATACCCGCTGCGGTGTCTTCGCATTTACTTCTTCTTCTTCGTTTTGACTTGTGCTTTTTGGCTATATATTTTCCCGGATTTTGTGTTTTCCCCATTTCATTTTTTTGGTGGCCGCCACGCAGTGAACACGACAAATCAATGTTTCTGCATTCTATTGGATTTTAAAGTGATTTATTTGGCCAACTTGCATGCTATTTACGAGGTATTTTTTGTTGAAAATTTCCACGGCAAACATTCGAAATAAGTTTTCGTTGCCCTCCGCCGATCATCGTCTTTGCACCGCAAATTCATTGAAACGCCGCCAGTGCGACCAACAAAAAAATATTGTAAGAAGCCAACATTAAAGACACTTGCAGGTGGAATTCGTGAAAACAAATTGAAAATAATTTTTAAAGCGGGTGTATTTATTCATTGGCCGTAAATTCAGTGTGTAGGCCATAAGATTGTGCCGTTCCTTTGCGGCTTTCCAATTTTCTGTGCATGTGTGAGTGGTTGTGTGTGTGTGTGTGTGTGTGCGTGTTTGTACTTGCACGTCAGTGTGAGTGTGTCGGTCTTTTTCAGAACGAATAACTAACGGAGTGTTTTATTTATTTTGATAGTTTGATCGCTACTCTGAGGATTCTTGGGAATAAGCCGTCAATCAAATTTATCCGGTAAGTACAAAACAGTTTATAAATAAAAATAGATCTCAAGTGCTTCAATTTTCGTTAAAAAGAAAGAAAAAAAAATATAATAAAATGGTGTTGGTGCGTTAAAGTCATTAGTGGCGAGACGCTGCGAATTGTTGTCTTCAGAAATACGCTCATTTGGGTAGTCGTGGAATTTGAAAATGCATCAAGATCGCACGCCGTCGCTAGATCGGTAGAAATCCATCGGGAAGGGTCAGCAAACGTCCAAGCATTGTCAACTGGCGATTCCCGCGCTTCTGTCTCACACTGCCACAATGCAAGGAATTGTCTGCGTGTAAGTGGATGCACCGTGTACGGACGGCGTGTGTGCATTTAACAGCATTTTCAAAAAATATTTTGTGTGCATGAATATGCACGGCGGCGACGGCAAGGAAATCAAATTGACGGCAGGCCGCCTAACTCCATGGATTGGCTGCAAAACCGCGCGCTTATTTCGTTTGTTCCCTTTTGTGCGTTCTTTGGACTCATCTTTATATGTAAGATAGAGTCGTCCAGAGTCGCATTTTTACAGAACAACAACACCATCCAAATAACAAGAACTCATCGAAACGCACGCGAGAATAACGAAAAGCGACTAAACGAAAAGAACTTAACAGAAGCAAAGCGAAACACAAATAAAAGAAGGCACATACATAAAGTTTGATTAACAACAAAAGTGCGCAAAATCTTGTGTGTGCCCCGCAAATGTACAGTGCGCGCCTTCACTATATTACACTCGCGCGCCATTCCACCTTCCGTCACAGTGTCCCACCCCGCGCGCGCGGCACTTCGGCTTATTCATTCCATTGCCATTTCCACAATCCCACCGTACCAATTGTGTAGTACAGTCGCGATTGTGCCCATCTCACACAGTCGTACTCTAGTGCGCTGAGCATATCTATCTTGTAGGCACCGCGTCATTTCTCGCATATGCTTGTGGGTTCTTCCATTGCGGCCGTAACATTGAAGCGGGCCGGCAGGGCAGCAGCGGGCTCCCAACTTCCAACCGATTTAACAAAAGCGAATCGGCCAAAAAGATATAATACAGTGACGGGGCCGGCCCGTACGTGCACGACAAATGGCATAAAGACGATGAAAACGGACACACACGGAACGAGTGACGCGCCACGCAGGGATCTCCGGGGGCAGCAGCAGCAGCAGCACTCAGCAGCGCAGTAGGAAAATGATAAAGCAAGACAGAAACTGAAATTATAAGAAAACGGTCGGTCGTCGGACATGCCGAAACCCAACGGCACAGAACGCGCGACGCGGCGAGAACTCGAACAAGCCAGCGGAGAAGACAACAAAATTGTGTGTGTTTGCAACAATAAATACCAAAGAGGAGACAGAAGTGCGGCTAAACGGAATGAAAGAAAAATCAAAAAGCAAGACATTTTCAATTGGAAAAAGATAAATACAAACAGAGATAGAGAGGAGAAGGTGATCCAAAAAGGATCTCTCGAAAATTGAAGCTAAATATTGCTGGCTTGTCGTCGCGTTGCGTTTGGCCTTTTAGCGACTTCTTGTCTTTGTCGTTGACGTCGTAGGCTTGTGTGCGAAAATGAATGTTTGCTTAGTTGCCAACCCCTCCCTCAACCCCAATCCACCCCCTGGACAATGCTGTGTGACCAAGTTGAATGGAGACCGAAGAGTCGACAATGTTGGGCATATTTAATTGATAGCAAGCGAGAAAGAGAGAGAGAGAGAAATTGAAATTGAATGAGCGGCGGTGTTGTGACGTTGGGCCGGTCTCAACTCTCGTGCGATGGTGGGAGTTGCATAACTCCCAATGGATATATTTATGCCGGCATTTTTATTGAAGCCGGTATAAATGCGTTGCATACAATTATGCGTTGTATGTTGAAGCTCTCATATGCTCAGCTCTCATCATTAACCCGTGACTTTGGAATTCAATTCAACTTAATGAAATTGATGGATAAGACGGGCTCATCAATTTAATTAAATATTCAGGCGGGTTATGAGAATTTACTTAAGTAAAGCGTTATTATTAGGTTAATGTAATCGAAAACAATTATAATCAGTTAAAATTAAAGCAGATGTTCATGTTGAGGAACTGTCGTAATGTCTTCAGTTTTCTCTGTTCAGTTGGCGCCACAATCAATTACTATGTAAATCCATCATGCCAGCGTCCCTAATTCATTTTAAATGTTACCAACCATGCAATGTGAGCCACACTTTCTATCTGTCCCGACTGCACGAATTGCATTTATGTTTCTTCTGTCGATATTTCAATTGTATGCATTTTCATTCCGCCAAGTTGCACACTTGCAGTCGTCCCCCTTCGTCTTGTCAGTTGGTGGAATCGGCGCGCGCGCGCTTTTGGTCACTGCGACGCGTTTTCAATGATTATCAAAATTGCCCCACCAGCAGGCAGTGTGTCATTAAATGATTTAAACGCCGCCGCTGTGCGCGCTCGCGTACTTTTGTCGCCTTTTACACCAACCTACTTATGCTTTTGTCTACTTATTATGATCGTTTTATGGCGTAAATATTTTATTTGTTTTCGTGGAGCGATTTCGCTGGTTGCAAATTTTATGTGGCGTAATGGATGTGCGCCTCGCCTCACTAACACAGCAGCAGACACGAAAAACGCGTCACATTGAGGTTTCGCCGCCAATATTTCATAAGTGATAACCTAAGTCGATCAGGGTTCAAGGAAGAATTGAAAGCCCTTTGAGATTACTAAAAATTTTTTTTTATTTACAAGAAAACACCAGTGGCCACCACTGGTAGGATATGGCAGATGGAGGGCGAAAGTGCGTTGTGATGTGCGCGGAGCCAACTGCCGCACGCCACGCGCGGTATTTTCGCTCAGTTGAAATAGTGAACGCGAAGGTGACGGACGAGCCGAGCCGATCGAGTTCTATAATCGTTTGTCCGCGACAACCAAGTGGAGACGCAAAAGAAAAAGAGAAAAGTTGGCGTGTTCGTTGTGTGTCCCAAGGCATATTTACATGATTACAATTAGTGAAGTAAAATGAAATAGGTGATTTGGTGTCTTACCCCCCTCTCCACCACCGCCACCCTCATTGTTCCTGGGCTCGCACAGAGTCACTGAAAAGAATATGAAAATTGAAATTGGATATTAAGCATTGAGCATTTCAATTGAAGTGAAAGTTTTTCTCGATTCTGTTTCGCGTCTTTATTTTACCATTTCTTGCAATATTTTGTGCATTGAGAGCTTTTGTACAGTCGACAAGAGTGGTTAGTGTATGCGCCTTTTGTTTCGTATTTTTTTTTCTTTCGTTGTTGTTGTTCGTGTTGTCTGTTGTGTGTATTTAACAATTTGGAAAGCTGAATGTTGTTACAAAATGTGCACCATATTGGATTACCAGCAATTCATCGTCTTGGATTATAATAATAGTTGGCAATTAATGTGCGGCCACTGTGTCACAAGCGCAGCAGCTCCTTCATCAGCGTGGTAGCAAAGTGCAGTAGTCCGTCCCAGTCATAAGTGGGTTGAAAGTTTAAAGTTGTTGACGCGCCAGTGTGTTAATCGATTTGTGATTTCCCTCCAGTGTGCAAAAGAATAAGAAAACAAGACAAGAGGTAATAGCGCCAATAAAGTGCTAAACTTTAATTGAAAACTAATCGATTACTTAACCTACTTTGATGTGGCTTGGTGGTGTGTGTAGTGTGTGTGGTTGTCTCGGCTGATACCCATTTCGGCTACTCATTGCGCGGTTGGGTGTACTTATAATAGTCGTCGTCATCACATTCTTCTCATCGTCTCGCCCAAAATAGGAGGAGGGGCGAACGCGATAAACGGTAATATGTGATTAAAAATAAAACTGGCGAAATATAACTTCGCTTTTAATTTATAAACACTTAGGCCCGTTCGGGTGGTTATCGCCGCGCGCGCGCTTGCGTCTTTGTGTGTCTTTTGAACTGTGCGACGACTCTTCAAACATTTTGCACCGCACGGAATTTTTGTTGTTGGGTGATAAATCTTAAGTGACCGCATGCAGAATAGGCGGCTTTCTCAATCTAAAAACAGCCTCGGCCAGTTGTGCGAAACTCTGCTGTGTTGAGTCGCTGAGCCGCGCGATGACGTTGCAAGTAAAAAAGGTGATTGCGGCACGTGTACACACTTTCTTTTGAGGAGAGACGGTTTTCCGCTACGCGGTCTAAGCGGCGATACGCATTGATGAAGTTGAGACGTTAAAATAGCTGGCAGAGTTTACTCGTCATAGCTCAATTATTCAATTTGGCCCATTTGTTTCATAACTTCTGTTTTCTGTTTTCATCGACAGCGAGAAAGTAATTCGTTATGTGAGGTTTTTTGTTGTTGTTGTCTTCTTAGCTGTTTTCTCTAAGATGTATTTCAATACTCCAGTTATGTTTATATTCGGTATTATGGAGTGTAAAATGTTTATGGCATCTTTAAAGTATCAATTAAGAAATAAATTAGTGTTGATAATTTGCAACGACTATTAATTGGACTTAAGGCCGCATTTCTGAAATCCTGCTGCTATTGCAGTCAATTAGTTTGATTAGTGATTACCGCGCTCCACGCTGCTTTACGCGACTCGTGACAATGAGATGAAATAATATTTGCGATAACAAGTTTCTGTCCTCCAATCCGCTTCGCCTGACATTTAATGCGCAATACATGTCTACATATTTGTCTTTTAATCGATGTCGATTTCGCTCGCTTGTGACACAAATGCTCAATATCGACATTGATACGTGGAGCCAGCCGATTCCACAAACTTACCCATGTCTGCTTTTCATTATATGTGGGATTAGTCAGTTAATTCCGATAACTTCGGATTGTCTGCGATTTTTATCAACAAAATGAAAATGGAAGAAGAAATCTCAAACAAACCAGCCGCGTCCAGCCAGTTTATTGATCACAGCTTGTTGGTGGCTTTGTTTTCTGCTGTCTTGCCATTCGCTGGGTGTTGATTTTTCTTGTTAGTTTCGCGATTGGCGATTACAATTCATATTTGCTGTGGAAGGCAGGCAGCGCCACACATATCCGCGAGATTTGCAGCGCGTCGCATTGTTGCATTTCGTCGGGCATGTGATTCAGTTATTTGGTCACAAAGTTGCGCGCGCAAATTTTTACATTTCGCATGCACAATACAGCAGAGCTGCGCGCGCACACATTTCGCCAATCGCAAACAACAAACGTACTGCAACAAAAACTCGTCAATCAGGTTCTGCTATTCCGTTTGCGCGCTTCGTCGCTGTGTACTTATATCTTAGCGCCGATTCCACTTTGATGCTGGCACTTTAGTCTTTCTCTTTCTATCCACCCTATCTCTCCACTCCACTCCAGCCGCCGCACCCCATCCGTCTGCACGCTATCCCACAATCCACATCCGTGCGAAAGATATGTGTACTAATAATATCGCGTCACCCATTTAATGTGTGCTGCTCCAACATACATACGTTCATATTCGTTAATTTATGGTTTTTCATTTATGGCATTTCGCGATTGTGTTTGGCTGGTTCAGTCGTTAATGTTGCCGTCCCATTCGCCGACTAATTGTGGATTGTGGTATGGTGATATGTTGATTTTCTGTTGTACTGATTTTTCCGGTTTTATCTTCACAGTTAATCTTCAATCTTGGTGCCCCGTCTAGTAGACTGTTCTTGTTTTGTGTTTCTTTCTAAGAAATTCACATACTCATATCGTGACGATAATGCACGTGACGACGATTATAAATGT
>JANSTS010013157.1:7047-30117 GCA_026546915.1 Sylvicola fuscatus
TTAAAAAATCGATAGAAAATTAAACTTTTCAAGGTCAAATACTGTTTCGTGTTTCCTTTTTTGAACTGTTTACCTTAAGACAATTTTAATGTGACCCTATATACAAAACTCTTTAATGGTAAATTAAGGATTTTTTTTTGAGACCCCATTACAGCTAAATAGGGATTAGATTTATTTAATCTTATTCTACAACGGATTTTTTTTCTAAGTCTCATAATCACCCAATTATTTCCCATTTACTTCATTAATACGTAAAGCTTAATTCATTCCGACAAAACGGACATAACGACATAGCATTAGAATCTTCAGGTGTTGCAAAACATAAACCGTGCCAATACAATGTTGATGTAAGAACCTTAATTTACGATAATGAGCTACGATTAGCTTTGTTTAGTTGAATATAAGATTGCAGCTTTATAGTTTGTAGGAAGCCATGAAATTCAAAACTTAAAAGCTCATCGCCTGCAGTGACACTTTCACAAAAGCACGGAATTCAGCGGAAAGTCCTTGTATGCTGCAATTATAATTAGTGCACAACAATCTTTCGAATTAATTTTTTTTCTTTTTGGAGCGATCGCATCCTTTAACGTCCTTTGCGTACATTTCAATTTTAAAGGGACCAAGCTTTTGCCGCTTTAAACTTTTGGCGTTCTTTGTTATTCTTGCCAGCAATAATAAAAACCATCTGCAGCTGGCTGACTTTGTGTCCTGCAATTACGCGTTGTGAAAGGATAGGACGCTTGGTTTTGAATGCTTTTGCATGTAATTTTGTTAAAAGAAATTGCCAGCGCTAAAACAATCCTTTTTAAATCATTGTTTTTTTATTTATTTTAGTTGTTTATAGTCAAATTAATTAAAATAATTTATTTGTAATCAAAAAAGGATTAAAATTTGGTGTAGTTTGGTGATTTCCCGGACATTGAGATGAGTTGGGTCAATAATAAATAATAGAACATTAAACATTTGTTAATCAAATAAGGAATTCACAGTCATTGTTGTATATTACTCTAAATTTCTCGAATGAAATTTTTCTTCCTTTTAAAATGTCTGGGATTTCTATTATGTAATATAATCGTTGGGAAATTCCCTGGAGAAAATTTTGGAGGAAAAATACCGCAAACAATATGCCGCTTCGTGTGCTAGCTACTTGATTTTCTCTTTGAATACTCAAGGGAGGTTTCTTCGCCTTTGTTCACTCGTTGAAATGGGTAATGGTATGAGACTTTCCGCGATTTAGCGGAAAAATGTTAACTTTTTGTGAACCATTTTTATTGAATTTTAAATGTTTTAATTTATATTATTTATTTTGCATCGTTTTTTATACAAAAAATGGCATAGAAAAAAGGTCAGTTTGTGCGCGTTTTGAGGTCGCATATCTAAAACTTAAAAAAAAATCCCTAAAATCACTCTCAAGGTCAAGTTATTGACTAAACTTTTAAGCTTTTATTTGGGGCGATTTTCTCGTTAACGACTTTCTTGATTTTCTTAAGTATGTAAATCAACTTTGATTTCCACGGCTTTTGACATTTGTCACATTTTCCGAATTTTAGCCGTTCTCATTTTTGAAAACGGTAAAGTATTCGATATTTCAAGGTCAAACAAACTTTCAAGATCAAAATCGAAAAAAAGAAGACTTTTTAAATGGGTTTCTTACGGCAAACTTTATCTTAATGTTGAGTTCTTAATTGTATTTCTATGCTGATTTGATTAATAAAAAATCTTGCGCCAGCTCTCCTTGTTTTTACCTGTTTTTACCTGTTTTTAATAAGCACAACACATAAGCGCTTAACATAAATTACCATTGTTAACAATTATAAATCAGAGTTGTAAAAATCCAAGATCAAGTACAGTTACTTACTCTTGCAATTTATATACTCAAGTTCAAGTATCACTTGCACTCGTACTTAATAAAAAATGCAAAGCCACTCAAATAAATATTATTCTGAGGTAATTCAAACATTTTTATTTTTTGTTACCGATGTTTTTTTTTAAAGGGTGTTTTGTTTAACAAAGAAATATTTTATGAAAAAACAACATTTGTTCTCTGTCAACTCGTTTAGTGGGCAGGAAATGCTGGTGGCCTTTCACTCGTCACCGTTCTCAGCGCCTCTGCAATCCGGCATACCGAATCGTGGCTTCGAATTGAACGTGGACATCCTGTATTCCGATTCAGACTCCTACGACTTTGCCAAGACCGGCCCGGCCCCATGCGAATTTCACATAAATGCATCAAATCCTGGTAAGTCTGAACATCTTGTACAAAATTATTAATTGCTGGAAGTGTATAGTTTTTCCGACGTTGGTCTGTGTGTCTGTAAATATTGCATTAGATACAGGACGATCAATCATTCAACGTAGTTTGTGTGTTTGGGATAACCTTTTCCAAGGGACATTTTCTCATTGGTAACCCTCGAGATACACAACGGGAAAAAACGGTTTCCAAATATTATTGGATATGTGGAGAGATTCATCATGATGGCATTAATTAATATTTATCATGACATCAACCCTGAGGCCATTTTTTTTTGTTTAACGGTGGAATCTTCAATAAATGTTCCCCGAATATACGCGCACGTGGCTGATGGCGTTTGTAGCTAATAAAGAAGAAGGATCATTTAATAAGGACATAAAATTCTTGAAGTTTTATTTTATTGATTTTATTTTTATACGCATTTTGCTAAATCACTTTTTACATACCTTTTATAAGTTTTTTTTGTGCTTTTTGTGATTTTAGGCTAAATTTTTGGAATGAAAATCAAAAACAAAAAATTAAGCTCAATTAATGTAAAGTTACAGTCCAAAAACCAACATTTTTGAAACATCTGACACTTATCGTTGTTATTTAATGTTTAACTCGCCAACCAACTTTTAGCTAAAGGTTCCATCAATTTTGTCTACAAATATAATTGATTTCTAAGGTCACATTCAAGTCGACCTTTGCAAAAAATTGTTTTCCACATTTACTCGAACAGAATAATATGTCAAACCCTTTAGATTTGTGATTTTATATTGTTCTATTTATTTATTAGGCTCAGGAAAACAAACAATTTAAACAATTGTATCAAGGTTATATTAATCAGTTTTCGAGGTCAACATCTGTTTCGTTTTTAGTATTTTAATTTAGAATTATGTATGTCAAGGTCAAACGAAAGCTCAGAAAACGGGTTTTAGTTTCGCCATCTGTATAATGATTGATTTTTCTATCGACAACAACCTGCAGGCATTCAACATTGTTGAAAAATTGTATCAAGGTCACACAATTCAATTTTTTATACCAAACACTGTTTAGTTTTTAGTTTCTTTAGAGTGATTTACTTTTCGTTAATTAGTTCATTTTTGTAAGTCTTAGAGACAAACAATTTGAGCATATTATAAGTTTACACAAAAATTTCTTTAAGGTCAAAACAGGATTTTGTTCTAGAAAAGAAAATATTTTGTTTCGTACACGCTTTCCATGCCGACTGTTTTTTCATGTTTATGTTCTTTATTAGAATTCTTACGGTGCGAGAGAAAACTATACTTAGTTGAGTTCTGTCTATAGGGAGAGATTACCCTTCCAACCGTCTTGAAATTACTTAATTGAATCTCTTTATTGGAATTACAGCTGATTGAAATCGTCTAAATAAGCAAACTCGTTGCTAAATTTTGAGTGTAATTAAAACAAACTAATCAGTCGCGTACGTCTCGAATTTGTTGGGTTTCACCAGCTGTTGAATTTGTTGTATTTGCTTTGACGGGAACCCATCAACCAATCAGAATCGCGAAATTGCGTCGACAATAACCTGCATATATCAAGAAATTGGCTGAGGGAGCGCATTTTCTGCATATGACTTTAGGCCAAAAATTGAATGAAATTTTTTATTCATTTTTTTTTTTTTGGCAAATTTCATTCAAAGAATATGTAGAGAAGAAATAAATTTAGTAAATTATTCTTTTGAAGTACGCACATCAAGCAAATTGAGTTGTGGCGCACAGCATTTGCTCGCTATCCGCTAATTATGTATGATGTAGGAGTATGCATGAGAGAGAATTTATTATGTTTGCGTGGGAGCATAATTTTCCATATTTGTTATGCGTATTGTAAGTTGTAAGCTTTAACACACAAGCGCTGCGTGTCCATTGTACGATGTTCTTAGTTGGGTTGGAGTCGGCATGGCAACTTGTCTGTAGCGATCTTTATTAAGGGATGAAATTAAGTTATGATGCTTTGTGGAAATAGTGTGAAATTTAAACCTTCTAATCAGATGTGCTGGTTGTCTGAACAGTGTGGAAATAATTACTTTTGAAAGAAATACAATTTTTCTGCTACAACCGTTTTTTCTCTCCATCATGTAATTAAAATTAAATTATTAAAATCCTATGGTCTGGCCTTAATTAACTCTTTGTTGGTTAACTGTTTTTTATATGGGCGGACATTCACAAAATATTAAATATTTTTTAAATTTCTTTCAAGGTCAAATTATTCTTTTCTTTTTTTTTTGGGACATCAGTCATTTATCGCTTTTTTGCGATTTAAATTAAATATTTTAATTAATTAATTATTCTTTAACAAAAATAATTAATAATTTTAAAGGCCACTCTAACTGCTAATCTTTAAATAAACGATAAGAAAAATTAACGATTTTCTAAAACAAAAACTTCATGCAATTTTTATAATTATTTAAGGTTGTCCATGCGCCCGCGTCGCGACGCATTAGCTCTTCAAGGTCAGAAACTTTTCATCTACAATATTATAGGTCTTAAAAAGACAACGAACTTTGCAGAACATATCAAGGTCAGCTAAAAATGTCTGCAGGTTTAAAATGCGATTTTTGCTTGTCTGTAAAATCTGTAAAATGGTTGTACATTTGACTTTTATTTTTTACTATAACAGTTTTTAATTGAAATGTCCTTACTTAAAGACACAAATTGCAGTTGTAAGTATAAAAACTAATTCAAAAGCCCTCCCTACCGCGTATTTTTTTCATTCAATTATAAAAGAAAACAATTCTATAAAATAACACTTACTGTGTGGTGTTACTTTATGTTTTCTAAGGACTCGTGTCTTTTGTTTATCTACCTTTATCTGGATGCAAAACTTGTGCATTGTGAACTGCAGGTTGCACAAACCCTTACAAAAATAATTAATGATAAACCGAAGAGAATGCAAAAGCAGCGGAACGATAGAAAAACAAAAACAAAAAACAAACAACAAAAAAACGGCAGAAAATCAACGAGCACGCACGTCGCACGTCGCGCTGGAAGGATGTAGCTAAATTGCCATGCTAAATTGAGCGGAAGTTAAGAGTGGAAGGCACTAATAAAGGCTTAGAATTAAGAGCGTGCTAAACCCCTTTTTTACAAAATCAAATACCAACTCAGCGAAATTGATGTCACGTACATATGTTAAGAGATTATGCTACCAGTGGCTGCATTTGCATACACTCGCACCATCTCCATGTGAGCTGCCGTACGAGCATTTTGTAGCTTACTAGCTGTAGCCCCATTCCCCACCCTCACCCACCCACACTCACCCCCTAAACTCGCTTTTTACATGTTGCCGTTCTATTGAGTTGTGAGTGTTGCCTGAATGCCAAGTGAAGTTTCGAAAATAGATATCATACAATTTCTGTCATAATGGAAGCATTGTCTGTCAATTTTATCGATCAACGCCGCAACGAGGATGTGAATTGTGCAACGTGCAATGTGCATTGAGGATGGATTTCAAAAGAATCTTGGTTTTGTATTAAATCCTTTTGATGTAATTTTGATTTGTCGCTAATGTCGTGACCAACTACTGTAAAGTGGGAAAATTAGGTATGTTTTCGAAAAATTCGTTGTATTTCAAGTTTTTTTTTGTTTCAAATCTTAATCCTTTTTTCGTGGAAAAAGGTGGTTGTTTTGTGATCGTATAATTTGCCGTTTTTGTCCAAAAAAAAAAAAAAAGTTGCAGACCCACCATTAAAAAATGTCATGGTCAATAAATAATTTTTCAGGATTATCGTTTTTTTCTCATTTCTCTTATTTCGAACAGTTAGATTTAGTCCACCAAACAACTTTACTAGACATTTCAAGGTCATACAAACATTCATTGAAAATTAAAACCGCATTTTTGCATCAAAAAAATGTTAAACCAAGAGACAGATTGGGCAAATCTAATCTTTTATGGATTTTTTTTTGCCTAAAGTCTCACCTAGGATTTGAAGAATATGAATTATACCCTTTTTGTGTCCTTTCTGTTGACCTTTTTATTTTTATTTAATAATTCGTTTACCTAAATAATTTTTTTTTGTATTTTCTTAAATGCTTAAACTTATTTTCGTTGCGAATTTTTCTTTACAGACGAGGTTATGATGTCCCGCCGTGGCAGAATGGGCCGAATACTGAGTCCTCGCCACACTTTGCCACCAAATACGACCTGCACCTATTACTTCCACGGCCAGCCCGGCGACTTGGTATGGATAGTCTTCACCAGCTACCATCTGCAGATTCTGCACCATGCAATTAACGACAACACCACTTTTGGACGGGTTAGTTTGTCAGTTATCAATTCAATTATATTTTAATTAAATTTTTGGAAGAAATTCGCGTCACCTCATGCAAATTACATTGAATTACACAACGATTTTCTTCTATTAACAATTGGAAAATTGTATATAAGATGGAAAGTTCATTACGGCTCTATTGTTCACTGTAATTGTTATGTAAACTTATATACAAGATTAGCAGATTACTGTAAAAGTATATAATTATAATTAGATTTAAATTGTATGATTGCTTTTTAATGGCATTACTGTAAATCACTGAACGACTCAACCCAATAAAATGTTTGCAAAATTGTTTAGGGTGAACTGCCGCCGTGGATAACAAGGATGAGGGTGTGGGACAGTTCCGGTTCGTACTCTACGGTAAAAACGACAACACCAACAACGACAGCATCAGTCGGCACCAATCGTGGTGTAAACACGACGGGCAGCAGTTACTATTACACACCACAGAATCCCTCCTATGGCAAGAACATCAAAGTGAATGTGGACAATGTCTGGAATCCAGTCGACCAATACATTTACGGGCCCACACAGAACAGCGTCTACAATCAGGATAATCTAAAAACTGGCGGCACCAGCGGCAGCATTCCCACCACGAATGTCCACCACGAGCTGGGCCAACCGCCGAAATTCGATAAATTCGGCAAACTCAACAACGGCTTAAGCAACGTCAAGGACACGTTCAATTTCATCGCTAATACCAAACCGCAACAGGAAAATGTCGTCTTTCAAGTGCAGGGTCGTGACTACCCGACCACAACATCTCAAGACGGTCGACTAAGGACACCGAAACACTCGAACAGTCGCCGTTTAATGCTGGAAATCTACGACAATGAAACGCCAAAGTTGTGCGATCACGGCTCATTCACCAATCCAAGGGGGAGACCGTGCAGTCCACTGGAAAGCTACGTCAGCACCGGCAAGGATATGGTAAGACGGCGTTTTTTTTTTTTCTGTCGCTAATACATTTTGCACCCTAAGATGTTGGTACGACTGATTTTTTTGTCCCGTTTTTTTTTTACAATTTTGCACGCTTTGCTCTTTGCAGAAAATTGAATTTCACACGTACACTGGCACCGCTCTCTATCCAGCATCGTTTGTGCTAAATTACGAATTTGTTGACACAGTTCTGGGCGGCGATACGTGGGTGGGGCGACGAACGGAGGAGCCGGTGCCACCCCTCTGCTCCAGAGTGTTTCGCAATCGTCGCGGTGAATTTCAGTCGCCGAGAAATGTGTTTCTGCACGGACGCGGCGGAGCGAAGAACATCTCATGTCTCTATAGATTTGAGGCAGCCGTCGGCGAACGGGTGAGTAACAATTTTCTTCAATTTCAATCAATTTGGCTCAGCCACCCCGCCGCCGCGCCGTCTTTTCTACCCTTGTCGCCAAGTTCAATTGCGTTTTTCTGTACCGTTTTCAATGATTCAATTTATCGGCGACAGATGTCTCTCCTCTCCCTTTTTTCCCTCCTGAAATTGCTAAGGGATTTTCTAACTCCTTTCGTTTATTTACACAAAAAATTGCGAATCAACAAAAAAAAAAAAAGGTTCATCTCACCCTTCACAACATGTCCTTCGGTGAGTCGTCCACCTGCATGACGGAGTCTGATGTTCACACCGGTCGTGCCAAATGCATACAATCCGACGGCGATCCGAATGCACGCGTCGGCGAAATTAAGTTATTTGACGTGCCCTACAAGGACGTCAAAATACCGATGGGCTGCTTCTGCGACAACACCACCAACAGCATGTTCAGTGCCGCGCCCCTCACCTTCCAATCCAATTCGCGAACCATGGAGCTGCTGTTCACTGTCACAAAGCTAAACATCACCGAGGACTTTGCCGACGTCTACTTTCACGCGTCCTTCGAGTACGTCCGTGTGAACGAGTGCCGCAAAAAGATGCGCTTGAAAGGCTCCGGCGGCGAGAATGATGTATCGTATCCGCTCAGTGCCGTGGATGCCACATGCGAGGGCATCCCGTGGTTCATTGAGGCGCAGGAGGTGGATCGCAGTTTGTTCGTGCTCACATGGGGCAGTTATTTATCGGCGGATCCGACGCCCGAGGATGCCGCCAAATGTACGACGAAGAATCGCCTTATCTTGTATTCGGGACGGCCGCTTAAAGTTATGCGAATCATATGTCCGGCGTCGTCGGCGTCTCGCGCTGCCTCGCTGCACATTTACTCAGAGGATTGGACAAGCTCACAACCGTTGATGCATCCTTCAAAGTATGACGCAGATTTGGATGGGAATTTGGTGTAGTTTTTATCTTATTTTGGGGGTTTGTTGCGCTATTTTTAGGCCAGTCAGCATGGTTTTAGAGCCAATATTTAAGGAACACGGAAGCATCGCAATCTCCTGGCTGGAAATCCAGCGGACGAGGGCGTCACTCATACAGCAGCTGGATTTGCAGACGAACTTCTCGTTGAATGACACGTTGAGCGAGTTCGGACTGATTCCAGGTGGTGAGGATTGTGAACACAAGTGTCCAGAGTTGGATGCGTGCATTTCGAGCAGTTTGTGGTGCAATGGTAACATTCTATTTTTATTACTTTTTTTCGGTAAACTAATTGTCAAAGGATGGACTAATGTCATTTTCAAGGTCAAGTTACCAAGATTTTTGTAATTTTCTCGAAAACAGCTCCAACGATTTTCTTAGTTTTCATTTATGTTAAATTACTTTAATTTACGCGTCTTTTGACACATTTTCCAAATCTCAACTGTCACATTTTAAAATATTAAATTTTTTGAAGATATTTATATAGTTGGAAAACCTTTGGTTTATGTTTCTAAAAACAAATTGTTGAACTAACAACTACAAGTATCGAATATGACAACGTCAAAATTTCAAGGTCAATGAATTACTTTTGGGCATTTTTTTCCTCCTTCGGCACTTATGTAGGCATCATCAAAAACCTTGCTAAAAAATGTGTCATGGTCATACAAATATTCATTCAAGGTTAAACTTTCCTTTTTTCATCAAACTTTAAACTGAGATGCAAACGTCGCAAATCTTGAATTGAATTTATAAAATGTTCTCTGCTGAAGGACTCAACTAGGATTTAAATTACATGAAATTTCCCTGCCGAGTGTCTTTTAATACTTCTTAAGAAAAAAACTAAGAAGTTTTGTTGATTTTTTTTTCTTTTCCTAATGATGAATAAAACAGGCCAGTCGAATTGCCCATCGGGATATGATGAGTCTGAGGAGCAGTGCGGCACAGCGCGTCGCCTCATGTTCATGCCGGGCGGACTGTTCGCGGCGCTGGGCTGCATAGCCGCCGTCCTCTCCGCCTGCCTTATGCTGTGCATGTTTGGGCTGATGCGCAAGCGACGGAAGTCGTGCTCATCGAAGCCGCACTCGATGAACGGAACACTCACAAAAGACTACAAGAAGGAGCCATTATTCTTGGATCCGCCCTCTTGACACGGACTTCAGGCGGTCGAATACATTCACGTCGACCGCGAGACGACCGTGTGATCGTTCATGAGCACTTTTGCGTCTCAAGCAGCTGTACATTAAAGAAGTAATTACAATTGATTTCTAACCGACGATTTCAGTTTTATGTTCTTCCAATTTGGTTTCGTCGAACTTTTTTGGTTTCGAGAGCGGTTTTTCTTGGAAGTTATGGATAAACTATATAGAATTTTTTTTGGTGAATAGCTTTTCAATCACAATTGAATAAAACAAAAAAAAAACATAAGTTAAGAAGACGCCATAGCACAACTCGTCGTTTCTCTCGATTTTATGTTTTAGCACGTTGAATTTCCTTTAATTATGAAATGTAAAAAAGAGTTCATATATTTTTAAATAACGAATATTAAGGATCACTGCCTTTTTCTAAAAAAAAAAAATAAACAAACAAACAAAAAAACTGTAATTTGGTGGTTGAATTACAGAAAGAATTGTCTCTATTTTGTGCGTTTTGTTGAAATAATCGCCGGACTTTGTCATCTTCACAATGGCCGCCATATTAAAATGAAAAAGAAAACGCGCTAAGCGTTTTAAAAACCGCGTAAAAATACTTACTAATAAACATAAGTTTTCCAAAGCAAGGAAATCGATTATCGTGCGGCAAGAAGTTGTTCGATTTTGAGTGCGAAAATCACGTTTTCTTGAAAAAAAAAATGGTTTGACACTGATATGAAGTAGTGCACTGAATTTATAAAGCAATTAATCAAATCTTTAAGAGATATCGGTGGAAAGAAAGAGTTACTCATCCAAAACATGAAATCATTTGAAATGTGATAAAAACAGCTAAACTAAGAAAAAACAGACGTCTTAAAGGTAAGAATTGACATTATTAGCTACAAGAACAAACTGATTGACTTGTCGCGTCTTCCCTTTTTTCATTTTTTCTTATCTTTATTTTATTTATTAAAGCTACGAATTGTTTTGTATAATTATTTCATTTCATTAATAAACAAATTAATTAACTGGTAATAATATTGCTTCGACGTTTTTCTGCACGTAACATAAATTAAATTAGCTGTTAATTTGCTATTAAAATTATGTTCTCTATTATTGAGTTTTAATTACAGTTTTAAAAACGTCCATAAAATGAACTTGCAATTGAATTAAATTTTTTTTTCTCTTAAAAACAAATTTTGTTAGACAATTTTGAATGAATTTGGTTTCCAATGTTTTAATCATTTATTTTCCAAGGTCAGTCTCAATATTTATATACTTAAAAAAAACGTCAAAAATTAACGTCATAAAAACCAACGAGATTCGAGTTTATGTCGTAAAAATCGAACGTTTTCCTAAATGTTTTTTTTTCTAATTCGAGTTATTAAAACGTTTTGAATATGTTTAATGACGTGCCTTTTGCAACATAATCCATGTAACCTAAAAAACATTCGCCGTTTCACGAAGTCTATTTTCAATACGTTCTACACAATTTTTGGAAAACAATTCGCATCTTGGGCAACCCTAACATGCGTCTTACATGCAGAAAAGGTGCAAAATATATGTCCTGAAGTTTATTTAAATTGTGACCGAAAAGGCCACAAAGATATAAACTACAACATATTGTGACCAGAGAAGAAACTGACACTTCTTCCATGCAGTGAGTATCTCGTGCAGCGACCTTTAGAGAATTAACGACTCAACCTTGGTTTGGGGATTATGTGGGTCTGCGACATCTGCATGCATTTGGCGCACAAATCACTTGTTCATGGTAATCCGAAGAGCCGCCTCATATACAAGTGGTCGACCAAAGTCCAAAGCTTTAAAAATTATGCTCGTTGGCACGGCGACAGGAGGGTAGTTTTTGTGCATGCAAAATGAAGCGGCGCTACCCGGCGCGGATGCACCAGGTGACCCATTTGGAATTTTCCTTTTTACTAACAAATCTAATCTATTTAGAAAAATCGTTTCATGTTCTCAGGGAATGAATTTTGGTTTATTCGGGGATTTTTTTTCAATATCTCAAATTAAAATTAAATGTTTTTCTTGACTGAAAAAATCCTCTTTAGACATTTATGTCTTTGTTTATAATGTCCTTACATGCTGATACAGAATCACTACACTGTGTAGCTAGGAATTCCACTCACGTGAATTTAAAATCACATTTATGAAAACAATCCTTATGGTGACGAAGATGAAAGTCAACAACACCAGTGACAACCAAAAAATAAACAGTTAAATGTTAACAAACAAAACCTGCAAATGAATTTGCGGATTTCTGAACTGTTTTGTTGATGTGACGCAGTAGACGCAGCGCAAGCCTGCCAAAAACGTCGTGTCCTTTTTGCTCACACTTTCAGTTGATTTTGCTCTTTGCTGGGTCACCACAAGTGAGCTCAGTTCACTTTACATTGAACAAAATACACGAGGAGAGTTTATTCTCTCTCGGTGAGAGCAAAAGAGAGGTGGAACAATGTAAAACAATCTATAATTATGAGCATTTCCCTATACATTCAGGATTCATCCCGTTGTTAACGGAGGACGATGGACCCTGGGTATTTTATTTGGATATGGTAATTTAATGATTCTGTTAGTTGTCCGTTAATCTTTCATTGTTTGAATATTTGTCGGTTTATTTGGATAATTAACAATAATCCAATTTGCATTAAAAGGATTTTTGTTATGAATTCTTAATTGCTACCAAAATTGATAATTTGTATATTTTTTCTGTTGTACAAGATTGTAAAATAGACGTTTTTAAAGAGAGTAAAATGGTTTTGTTGAAAGAATTTTTTATGGATTTTGTTTTTGTTGTACCAAAAACGTTACAATTTCTTACTTGAATCTATTTAAGTAGAATGCAGACATTTTTGGCACATTGTGAAGTTTTATTGCTGCAGTTTTCTGTTACTTTATGTCTTCGGTAGGATATATTTGATGGATTGCCAAGCTTTTTTTTATGTTTCCAATAAGTTAAAGTATTTTTCAATGTTTTATTGTTTTTTATGTTTTCGATCGTCAAGGAATATTCGTTTTATACAATTTTATTTTGACTATGAATTAAGTAAACACGTCCATTTTTAAAACTGTTTTTTCCATACGAAACAAAAAAATCCCCATTATCTATTTTCTAACACAAAGGCATCGATTTAAAAGCACGATTATGAAGGTGGCGCAATCAAAAGCAATAAACTGACATGACATTAATCCAGGTGAAGAGGCATTTCGAAATTCTTGCGTAACTAAGTATACTATTGATGAGAATCGTTGAGAAATTCTTGTGGGGTTAACAACCCCATTAACTGCATGGTTCTAGTTTTAAATGTATATGGAATATGAGGAAAAACAAAGTTTAATAACAAAAAAAAATTCGGTGAATTTTCATACAGAAACGGTGACTGCGAAAATAACTCCTGTCAACTATTGCATGAACATCTAAAATTTTTGAAAAGTTAACTGTTTTATGTATGAAACTCGAAGGGAAATAAAATTCATAGATAGGAAATTAAGTCGCATACACGTTACACTTATAAATAGTATTTTATATTGCACTCACAGAACACAAAACACAAAAACGCCCTTTTTTGTGGTAAAAAAAAAAATACACTCAAAGAAAAGTGACTTTAGAGAGTAGATAAATAAAAGACACTCAACTTATGATACGAAACAAATTGTCGTTTCAAATTATAAAACAATTAAATTGTTTTTTGTTTGTAAAAAGCTCATCTTATACAAAAACACTCCCACACATTTGTTTTTTTTTTTTTTAATATTTATATAGACAATTTTTAATTTGTATGTAGGAGAAAGGATGAAAACGACTCTGTATAGATAGAATTCGAATTTAACTGATCTAGAAAATAAATATCAACAATAATGAAAAAAAAACAAATAAATGAGAAAAAAAACATTTGCACACCTTTTTAAAGCACACAATATTGAAAACCAAAAAAAAAAAAAATTATATTTAGAGAAATTGTATAAAACAAATTGAAGTGGCGATTAAAATAATGAATTAAAAAAGCGTTTATTTAATTTAAATCAAATCGATTTATCTTAATGAGTTTTCACGCCACTTTTAATTAAAGGATATTTTGAATAAACGGAAAACGGCAGCCTCATTGATTTGTATGAGGCAGGTAAACATCCTGGCAAACCCAATTAACATCTCTGAATGCCCACGCACATTCCCCATTCACACCTTGTTCATTGTAAAGTTATTTTCGCCAAATGTTATGCTGAATCATTTATATTATATATAAACGAGAAAGAAAAAGAAGAAAAAAATAGATGAAATTCGATGCTAAGATTATGTTGTTGATAATTAAACTCATTCAAAGTGTGAAATATTGTAAATATTTTCAATATTTCCTATAAGACGACTCGTTGAAATACAAACAATATAATTAGATGAAATTTATTTCATTCAATTTAACGCTTAAACTATACTTTAAACATATAAATACAAATACAAATGATGATTCACTCATTATATCATCTAATTCCACAAATTAAATATATAATTATTAAGTGCCAAAAGAGAAGTACATCAGTTTTTTATTTATTGAGCCATTCCCATATGTAAATTACACATTTTTGAAGCACTTAAATCATTTTCGTCCTGTTTTTTATTACAAATACAGATTTGCTAATGGCTCTTTACGGTTTTTCATATGTAGGTAGTATTTTTTTATGAGTAAACATTTGAGTTTATCTTTACAATTTTGTGTTTGAAAATCAAATGAAAATTTTTTTACAAGAATTTTCAAAATAAACAATACAAAATTGACAGCAAAGCTTGCCCACAACAAACAAAAATTGCGCAAATTAATATTTTTTGACAATCAATCATTCATCCACAACATTTTTTTGTCACAACTCAACAAACAGAACTTTACATATTTACCTGTCGAGTCCACCTGAAACCTTCGACTCGCGATTAACCATTTAACGTAAAAGCTTCACTGAAGCTTTCTTTATCGTTTTTCAATGTCCTTTTAAATATGATTTTGTTATATACTTTCACTATAATCGATTGAAGGATTAAAAAAGGAAGAATTCGAAAAAAAAAATTAAAAATATCGACCATATTGGTATGAAAGGTGACTAAAACTAAATTGCGAAAGAGAAACCATCTAAAAAATAAATTCGTTTTATAGCTGAATTTTAGATAACGCTCATAACGGTAAATTTTTTAAGTCCTAGAAAACACCGAGAGCGATCGTTCTGTTTGTTGTTGTGGGTTTGAAATTGCCGACCACGCGCTCGTACTCCAGCCAGATAAATGTGAATTTTATGAGTTAATTGATAATAACGGTCATTGGTTATTTACGGTACAATTATTCTTACTGATAAGTGCAATTCGACAGTGCCATTGTTTTTATTTTTTTATTGTATGCAATCTATTATTTCGATTGTTTCGACTTTCTTAATTCTTTTTGAGTCCCTTTTTCAGGATTATTTTAAGATTAATTTAATAAAATATATTGTATACATATATTTATAACAAGAATATAAGATTTTATTAAAATTACAAAATATTTCGGTGTTTAATTGTGGTGGTAATATTACTTTTTTTCAGATTAATGTTTTGACAGTTCACAACATCACATTGAATTAAATATATTACTAACTAAAAAATTTTACAGGTGAAATTTTATGTTAACTCAATTAATCGTTAAACAACTAAATTCAAACCGTTTCTACTGGGATAATGTCAAGTAAATGTCATTTTAATGGAAGCAATCAACAGTTAGATAATGAAAATATTTTTTTTACCATTTTATTGTTTCCATTCGCTTACAGATTAAAGCTGATTTGTTATTCAAATTGGATTTTCCTTTACACCCCAAAGTTTCCTAATTTCCAGGATCACTGAAATGTAAAGTGTCTGCTTCTATACAAAGTTTCTAGACCTAAAATTATTATGGGCTTTTATTTAAATTTAGATACTTTTTTTAAAGTTTAATATAAAAACGAATCTTAAAGCAAAACCATTTATATTTTATTTTTTTGTCAAACATTTTGTTTAAAAACAATCAAAGAAAAAAAAATTTAAGTTTTCTCAAAATTTAGTAAAATCTCTAAGAAGTCCCTTGCCATTTTTCCGTTTTTTAAGACTCTAAAACAATAGTTAGATTTTATTAAAATTTAATTGATATTTTTAATGCCTGTGAATTGATTTAATGATTATTATTATAGAATATAATTATTAACTATATTCAAATTTATTGGGTACTTTTTTAATTTTTTTTTTTTGAAACGTAAATATAATATTGCCATGCCTATAATTTTTAAAAAATTTTTAATTTCAAGAAATTCTATAATTTCATTGCAAGAAAGCCTTCTAAGAATTGAATTATCGTCTAAAAATATCAAAAGTAATTGCCTTTTCCATTCAACTTAATACCAAGCCATCGAAGGGTTAAGCTTAATTAATTAAAAATGACATCATTTGGCATAAGCGGGTTTGGAATGGAGGCGAGCAGCTCTACAGCTGCTTGAATGTGTTCCAGTGCTCACCGCTCCGACTCATCAAAGGGATTATCTTCACATATCTGAGTTAGTATGTGTGTACGTCTGTCGACTCGTTCATCGAAGATTAACATCCGCTAACACAAAGTGCCGTCTGCCAGGGCCGTCACCCTCCCACCTCCCCACGCCCAGTCATAGGATTTAGAAGTTCATGCGAAAATCCAGAAACGGCATAAAGCTATCATCAACGCTACCCCTCCCCCAAGGCCAACCCCCACCCACCGACATTGTTTTATGGCGCATTGTCTCTTCACTGTGTGCGTGTTGCAGCGTCGCGACGCGGCGTGGCGTATCGCATCGTGCCGACTCTTCTTAATAACCCCAGCTACACACTTCCGGCGTCGACATTATATCTTGCGGATTTCCAGATATAATATTGTTTCAATTTATTTATTTATATTCTCATTTAAATGTGCGTCTCTTCGTTTCCGTCGCTTAACGGTCCAATAAATCGCGAAGAGTTTGGATATTTTTAAAGCGCGCACCGTCGCCGCGATTTTCTGCCTTGTTGAGTCGCAGCGCGTTTGCCGCGCTGCTTCTCTAAACCGTTTTCAATTTTAATACGTGTGACGAAGCGTCTGCCCTCGTTTGCTTCTTATTTGTGCTGAGCGGCATCGCTTTGAAGCAAAATCGAAAAACGGCGCAATTTCGTCTTAAGACGCGCCCACGCCCTTCCGCTTCCTCGACATTTAAAGAGCTTACGTGCACTTTTTAAGGATCCGGCGTCACTACGTCTTCATCGGCTCATTTCAACCCTTTGATGCTTCCGCTAATCGGATAGATTTTCGAGAGTTTCAGTTTGTGTCACATACATTCTTTTTTTTTGTCAAAAACATTTTTTGACACATCCCGTTTCTGTATTTTTATTAACCAATGGCAGTTGCTAAATTAACAACTGCAAACAGAACCATTTGGCACCCAAAAAATAAAAAATAACTTGGGAACCAAAATAGATGCCGAAAAATGTCATTAAGGGTCAAAATGTATGTCAATCATTACCAATTTTCAGTTGGCTAAATACCGATTAATTTTTTATTTTCAAGGTCAAATTATCGGGTAACATACCAATTTTGTTTTTAAATCTTTAATTTATCATCTTTGTTTGGGTATAATGAAAAAAATCAAACCGAAATTTGCCATTTATAAATTTTTGACGATTCCTTAACATAAATAATTAATTACTTACACTCAATATCTATAAATGATCCTTAATGATTAACGTCAAAAACAAAACATACATTATTATTGACCACAGCAAGGAAGAATTTTTTTGTAAAAGATCATATCGTTAACATTTGAAGATCAATTACCGTTTTGTTTATAATCTTTTTAACGGTTTCTTTTACGAAAATAGTTCCTTTTACATTAATTAAGGCCAATAATTTTGCCAAACTTTTCAAGGTCAACTAACGATTTTTTTCAATTTCTAACAAACATTTTTGGAAGAACAGTATAGTAATTGTTTTTCCATGAGTTTTTAATCGAAAAGTCCTTGCTCAAGAACGCTACAGTTTAGATACGTACAACTCCTTTTACGTATCTAAACTGTTGCGCCGGCCCTCCCTGCCACGTGTTTTTTTTTTTTTTAATTTAATTGTATAGCTTGACCTGAAGCTTAACATTTGGCGCTAGTTGTTTTGGCGTGTCGGCGAATTCCGCGTGACTCGCAATGTACAACATCGGAAAGTGACGCGCTTTACATATGTAATGTGAAAATGGCAAAAAACAAAAGATAATACAAATGTTGTGCAGCTGACACGTTTGTTTTTTTTATGTTTTCGATGTTCTACTATCAACAACAAGCAAATATTTCGACAATATTGTTCGAGCACTAAATATTAATCAGATTGGTGGTTTGCACCTGCACTGCAATTTTTTTGTCGTTGTTGTTGTAATTTATGCAAACATAGAGAGAGAGAGAAAGAGAGGATTTGATGAGCATTAACACTGTTGTTCTTCTAATTTTTTCTAGCTTGTTTATTTTCAAAAGATGAACTAAAAATGCAAACATTTAGACAAAGTCATCTTGAAATATATCGAAGAATTTTCATTTCACATAAGTTTTCTTTCATAATTGTACCAATTTCCCCTAAAGGTAATTAGATGTCATAGCCACTGTCTGAATGTTAAATGTTTACATGAAAGTAAAAGAAATTATTATATTTACAAACAAATCAAATAAATGAAACAACGTTATGTGCTAAACATCATAAATGCCAGCATAAACAAATTGTAAATAATTCACGAGTTGTATTTTAATGTTATGTTTTTTATTTCCCGTTATTTAACAGTTAATTGCACAAATCGGCGAATCGTAGAACGTAAAGCAATAAAATCGCTACAAATATTTTCCTATCGAATGCAGAATTGTAAGAATTGCAACTTATTCTGATACCGTTTGAGTTGATTATTCTTGTTTTGTACTAACTTGAGAACTCTTTATGTTTATTTGTTAACAAGAAAATGAAGTTTTTCAGCATTGCAACTTATAAATCCAAAGTATTCTATTCACATTTAAATTCCAATTCAATTCGTGTTTTGTCCGTTTTTACCTTTGCGATAGTTTTATTTTTGTAGAAAACCTGCAGCTTGAATAAGATTTTTCAAAAAGTTTGAAAACCTGAATAGAAATGGAGAAAACTGTCTGGTAATTTTTGTTCAGTTACGTGAATTTTGTTAATTATGATAAAATACCCATTTAACTGTTAATATTAGCTGTTGAATCAGCTAAAAAAAACCATCGGCAGGGAGATATAGAGCGAGATTTGATAAACATCTACGAAAAATCTTCGTCCTTAGGCTAAGAAAATTCATTAAAGACGTAAACTAAAGTAATAACCTGCGTTGTCAAAAGAGATATGAGATTTTTTTTTAAATGGAACAATGCGATTTTATTCTATGCTATCAATTTAAGTTTAAAAAATGTTTGGTCAGAAACTTGACCTTGATATAAAAAACGTGCGGTGCAAACGTAATTTTTGTGGGAAAATATAATTATTTCAGTTTTATAAAAATTATAAACAGATTATTACACAAAAAAAATTATATATATTATTGTTTTAGGCCATAACTTTTTGACCTTGAAAATGTCAATCTTTAAAATGCCTAAACCGAAAACGGAAATACACCGAAGACCTAAAGAAAAATTACAGTTTTATTTTTTTTTATTTGTTTTTTTTTTTTGTATTTACGTTTAAACAGTTTTTATTAAAGACTCATTGTAATACTTATTTTATACTGCCAAAATTTGGATGTATGTCAAACAAAACAAAACTTTCTACATCCTAAGTCAATAAAAATGTTAAAAAATGTAAAAAATAAGTGAGAACGAATAAAATCCTTAATCTGCTCAATAAAAGCATAAAAATGATGAAAAAGCAAAACAATTTACCATCAACGCGACTGAACGCTCATCATTGACCACAAAGTGCCATTGAGTTATCGAGTGAATGTGCGCTTACTTATTATTGACATTGTGCAGAATAAAAACCATATTCGCGTGTTAATGAAAAAGAAAGGCCACTCATACTGCATGAGGTTCACTGCTCACTTGAGAGGAACAACATTTTATCCGCGAGTTTATGCTGGTGTCAAACATAAACGCGCTGAATAGACAAATCGCAGAGCTCAACACAGGTAACAGTAATTCAAAGAGATCTCTTTGACGCTCCAAAGCGCGCTGAATTTACCATCAAATTGTAGCATAGGTATGCTTAATGCTTATATCGAAGCATACCGGAATACTGGCACAATGTTGAGTTGCATTAGTTTGAAATGTGTTCCGGGCCAGACGCGAGAGTGTGGGCCAGTCTGCGTTTGTGTGGTAATTTGACGATATTCGTTAGGTGCGATTAAGCTGAAGACTGCAACAGCTGGGGGACTGGTGAAGTCGCGGCTCGCGAGTAGTGGTGACTGGTGTGGCGAAGACGGTGGTGTATGTTGAGCAATCGCCTATATTGGTAATTGAAAGAGGAAAGAAAATACCGGAATAAAAGTGTACAGTACAACAAATTGTAAGTGAAAAGGCGGTCAAACAAAAAGCGCGGCGCAGACTTTAGTTGACTCGCGTTCGTCAACAGGTCTGCATCTAACCGTTAGTTGGCGCGATTTTTAGTTCAATTGAGTCGCGAGTGTCTAAAAGTATTTTATAATTTTGTGATTTCAGTGTGGTAAAATGAGAAAAATAAAAAAAAATTAAACTCAACGAAAAGATTTAAAAAAATCGTATTTCCTAATTCTTAAGACAAGTAGTGAATTCTTTTAAAATAAAACCAAATTACCCTCAACAATTGAGTTTTTGTGGATAATTACATTTGTGTTTTTTCTGCAAACAATTGCTTTGTCATACAGCAAAACATCAGTCACTAACCGCTTATGCTGCGCGAATTCTACTGCGCATGAGTCAGAAGCCTAACAGCTTCAACAATAAACAATACAAAACATTGTTGGTGGGTGTGAATATAAATTTAATATTTTCAGCCGGAATCTGAATTTCTCATTTTTCGGGAAATCCACAAAAAAAAAAATAAAGCAAACGTGTGAAGTGACCAAAAAATCAACATCATTGTTCGCGAGATAACTCAATATTATGTTTCGAATTCGAGATTTCGACATGTTTCTCAGACATAGGAGGCTGAACATTCCAAAAAGGTATGCCCAATAGTTTCTTGTGTAACATAAAATTTAATAACGATTATTTAACCTTCAGTTCGACATGTTTATTACCCAAACAAAAAGATGTAACTAATTTAACGAATAATAAATTTAATATTTACAACTGTCAAAAGTAAAGAAGCGTCAAATTGGTGACGTCAACTGATAATGAGGATGTTTGGCGACATCAAAATTTTACTGCCGTTAAATAGATTAGTGAGCAAATATATGTTTTCAAATGTCATTAGGAAATTCGTGTGAAAAAATGCTAAATACCTTAAAATTGTGGCGCTAAATTGCTCATCCGTGAAACGCGTCGCTTAATTTCGACCGTTGGCTAGTTGAGTCGCGCTTTTTCATCATAGAAATGTTTTGTGTGCATCCAGCGACCTTTATTCTGCATTTTGTGAAGGCTCAACCGACCAGAAAGTATTTTATACGAGCATAAATTTGATGCTTTTTACCGCGAAATTGTATGTTTATAAATTATAAAGCAAAACGAGCTAGTTTGTTGGAATGAATACCTAGTTAATGCGGTAATAATGTGTTTTCATAAAACCGGAAGCTTAAAATCCACTTTTAATGAAATTACACTCCCTGTGACACAACGCAGAGTGTCGAGCGCTTCAATTTAAATCGTTAATTTAATGCAGTAATTCAATTTAAAACTAATTGCTTTTTGATATTTTACCGTAACAATTTTTAATTGTTGGTCACCACAAGAAAAAAAAACGAAAAATTGAGATACCTCAATTATTATCCAATTGAGATTGTCGGTAAATGTTTATGCTTTTTATTGTTCCAAGAGTGACCAGCATTTATGCTACCATGTGACCCTATGTGACCCATATCAAATTTCATAATAAAGCTAGTTAGTCTCTAATGTCTCCAAAATGATTGTGCCACCGCCTTTGCAATTCAATTTATGTGCTTTTGTCATTTTTATTTTTTTCTGTTATAATGACTGAGCGACTATTGTTATAACGGTACACATTTTAAAAGGCTTTAGAGTGGTTTAGGCGATTGATGCAGTAAAAGTTCCCACAAAAGCTGCTTCACAACATAAAAATGGGAACCCCAACATTAACGTTTTGGGTCATCAATCAATTATCCATCTTCCTACCCAATCATTTTTAAGAACAATTAATGCATTTACTAATTAAAATTTAAAAAAAATCTTATATTACAAAAAAGTATCATTCATAAGTCATAAGTCAAAACATAAATTTTTGTAAAATTGAGAATACAAAACGTTAGAAACTCTTCATAAGATGAACTGCGTGAAGATAAGACGCTAATTTTGAAAGATGATTGACAATTTCACATTGACAAACCTACAATTTCGTCACACTTTCACTCTGAGTGCAATGAGTTAGTGTAAAGCATCGTTAAACAAACTTGATTCAAGTACTTGAGATGCATCAGCTTGAAGAATAAATTTCTTTACAAATTTGCATCATTCATTGTGCTTAAAGTTTACGTTTTATATGAAGGCCAATACTTTCTTAGGTACAATCTTTACGAAAAGACGAACTGGGTGAGATTTGAGCGTCATGTGGCATCGGCTAATTCACTTTCGTGCGTGCTAAGTGAATGAGAAGCAAACATGAAAAGTGCTAAAAGAGAAATAAAGATTATTGATTGTCATTTTTTTCGTCTTACATGGGTTTTACATATAATTAAAAGATTTTACATTACAAATTTACTCAACAGAGATGTTTTAATTATATGTTTCATTTATATTTGTTTTTTTCAAATTCATTTCAACATAATAGTCGAATTTTTAAAATTGCTTTCGACATGTTATCTAGTTAATCTTGATTATTTCGACAGTGTAAATCGTGCATTAGAAGAGAAATGTAACAATTTAAAATACAAACAGAATTTGAGACCTTTTTCAATTTTTTTCTAAAATTAATTAGCATTTATGCTTCATAAATTTGGG
>JANSTS010013168.1:2860-26021 GCA_026546915.1 Sylvicola fuscatus
TTTTTTTTAATAAACAACTTACTTTGTCGATAAAGGAATTTCATGGCCCTTAGCAGAAGGCGTCGAAAATGGCAACTCAAGCGTTTGAAACACTTTAGGGTCGTCATCAATATCACGAATGCACAACAAACTAGCTACATAATCCCGATCTACTTCAGTCAAATCTGATGGACGCAAATTTTCTCCAGCCAACTGACGCCACACTGGTTCCGCCAAGCTATGAAAAAAAAACGAAAAATTGTTATTTTACATCCACAGAAAAGCTCAAACAAATACATACTTTAGACTTAATGGTGATCCTGTGCGCACAGCAATGCCCATAAGAACTCCGAGGAAGCGGAACATGTTCATCTGCAGCACTGACACAAGTGTTGGATCCAAAAGGAAACAATCGCGATTGGCACCTGCCTCACCTCGCCCATTTGGTGTTTGAATCAGCAATGGCACACTGCCGTTTTGAAGCTCGTCGCAAATTTCAGCAATCGATTCACTGAAACCACCGCCGCAATCATCAACAGATTCGCCGACAAATTTCACCTTCCAAACACGATGTGGTAGGTAAAGGGCTTCTTGAGTGAAAAGCGGCAATTTCTGGACCATTTGGCCGAACACGCTCTTCATTCCGTCAACTCCAGCTAAACCACCACTGGACCTGGTCCGTGATCTTTTAACTTGAATGCGATTTAACTCAATGACTGGACCGTGCTGTTTATCCCGGACCATCGTAGTTTGGATGACCTTTCGGAATGCTGCCTCTTTAATGCTGTATACAAGGACGTCCTTTAAGGAACCCAACGACAATTCACCAGTTATTGGAAGCATTGCCAAACATGGACATAACAATTCCGAAAAGTGATGCAAAAGCACTAAACGAGCGTGCAAGGATTCAGGAGGAAGTTCTCGTACAAAGTCGTACTCAAGTGGTGGACTTGGCGGAGGGCGTATCCCTTCAGTCATTTGCGTTGTGGACAGTGCCAGTGTGTGAGCCGAACCGCATGTTACCTTGACAATGTGTTTACGCTGAAGCGACTCAACAAGTCGTGGACGCTGTATGGCGGTCACCGTTCCATCACCGAGTTGTCCTTCATCATTATCACCCCATGTAAACACCTCGCCATTATCACTGCACGCCACGCAGTGCAAAGATCCAGTTGCAATGGATACGATTTTAGTGCCCTGCAAGGCTGGCACTTTTTTCGGTCTTCTGACATGATCCACTGTACCATGGCCCAGGCGATGGTAATCTCCTTTGCCCCAGGTGTATACGGCTCCGGACCGTGTCAATGCAACTGAAAATTGTGATCCACATTCTACTTTTATTATGCCCAACCCAGCTAAGCTCTCAATTTTCATGGGAATTTTGCAGCCGTCTGAGCCACCTCGTCCCAATTTTCCATAATCACCATCACCCCAGCTCCAAACACTGTCGTCATCCGTGATGCACAAAGTTTGTGCATCGCCAGAACCGCAAGCAATATCGACAGCTCGATATCCAGTTAATGCATCAACCAATTTGGGTCGCAACTGATCTTCTGAATCACCATGACCCAAACGACCATATCTTCCCTTGCCCCACGTCAAAACGTGTCCAGATGACGCAATGCAAGCCGAATGGGCACTGCCACACGCAATATCGACCACACCGATTCCAGTGAGGGCCTCTATCATCTTGGGACGGTCATAGCTAGTACGATTTCCATGGCCTAGCTTGCCGTCTTCACCCTCTCCCCAAGAATAAACTTCTCCGTCGGCGGTTAATGCGAGACAGTGCTTTCCTCCAGAGTTGACAGCCACTTTCTTAATGAAAACATGTTGTAATGATTCAATTAAAGTCGGCGTAGAAACGGAGTCTGTGCCGCCGATTCCTAGGCGACCTCCAGCGCCATATCCGGTCGCGAAAAGTTTCCCATCGGGTGTGACCGCATAAAGAGTCTGCTCACCGCCAGCCAGCTGTATCGGTCGCAATAAGCTCAACGCTTCACATGGTGTTGGTGTTTTAATGCGGCCGCCCTCTAAGCCGCCCAATTGTCCACGGTGATTGTGTCCCCATCCGTATATTGTGCTTGCACCACCCCAAGTCAACGCCCAATCCTCGGGACGTCGATTTAACCACAGCAACAGCTGACGATCGTGTTGAGACTTAAACACGGTGTGGTCTTCATGAAGTAAGCAGCTTGGTTCAAGTGGCTTCAGCATTTCAAGATGTTCTGCTCGTTCCCTTTCTTGCAAATTTAACATTATAGAATCTACGTATTGCGTCATATAATTCGTGGACACATTGGTTGAACTCTTTGGCTGATTGCTGGTATTAGCGACTGTTGAGGCTGATGCAGCATTTGGCGCCATTTCGCTTAATTGCTTGCGAACTTCTATGCAGAACGATTTTGGCAATGGAGTTCGTTGCACAAGCGATTGGGCAACACGCACCGCCGAACAGTAGCGTCTAAACCACGACCATTTATGCATGTCGGCGGAGGAAAGTTGTTTGTCCAGCTGCATGTCACACGCAAGTGCTGCCAACGTTTTAAAATACTCTGAATGCATTAAGTGTATTCCACCTCGTACTTGAGGTTCTTCGTACTCGTATTGTTTCAATAAAATCGGTATTAGCGGATTTAGAATGTTAGTAAGGTTGCTTTCAGATATCATTGGAGCATATTTGGATGACAAAATGGAGTGAAGCTTCTTTAGGGCCCAAATTCGTTGCGTCGTTGTAAGCGTACTCAATTGGGCACACTCGGACAGTGCTAATGCTAACCGTAACAAAATATTGGAATTCTGGGGCTCAAGTCTCGAATCTAGCAATGCCATAACCAATTCCATAGACGGTTGGCTGAGTACAGCCCGGTCAGAGCCTTGTTCCTGCAGGAAAAATGGAGGCATAATGGCATGCACCAAAAATCGCCATCCCCAACCATTGACAGAACTATCGCTTGTAAACTTCCAGCGCATCTCATCGCCAGGAATTCGTATTTCAGCCGCCCATTGAGCGTATTCCCTGCCAGATCGTGTTGCAATTACACGACCCGATCCATCCATCACAACTAATGGATCGTTTCGTTTTTCCGTTGAACATTGACTGTCAAACTCCAAGCGCAATGCTTCTGCACCCGGAATCTTAACATGACCCACTAACATAAGGTCATCAAGGTATGGATGGCTTGTTTCCTGGACGACGGGCTTTGGAATCTTCCCAAGGAAATATCGCGAAGTACATAAGTCTTCAAGTTCAGTGATGCAAGTTTCAAGAATCATAGCACCAATTGATGGCGAATTCGATCCTAATGCAATCAAAGTGTTGGCAATCGTTTGCGTTGTGTTTGGTGGACCAGTGCGGCCGGCCACACTTAGTTTTAGAAGCTCCACTAAACTTTTAGCCTCAGTTTCGCCCAACAGCGACGTAAACTCATCCAATCCTGTGATGCAAGTTTCCGTGATGACATCCTCCTGATGCGTTATGGTTGCTGCCATCACAGACATGGCACTAGCGGACATCTTTGAGTGGCGTTGCGGGGCATTGCAGCTGGATATCGAGGCAGACAAGGACATTGAGCCGGCGAGACTTTGCAGCGCACTCAATGGGCCAGCCACTGGTATCGGTGGCGCCAACTCACTGTCCGGCGATACGTCTGGCAGAAGTACAGAAGCGTCTGCTGGTCCTTCGCCGCCACCTTGTGCAATGATTTCATGTGCAACCGGCAAATTTGTACTGGCTTGCATTCCATCAAGCTCTCGTACATGTTCATCAGAATCGACGGATTTCTCGATACCCGTCAGGCCCAATTGACTGTGACTGGTAAGGGCTGCTACAATACATTGTCGCGCTTGTAAGATACTCATTGCAGTAAGGATGTAGTTGAGCGCTGTCTGACGGGCTCCAAACGTGTCTAAGCTTAACAGTGTTTCAGACAGTGATGGTTTAGATGATAATTTACCGCTGATTCCTAAGGTAGGTTGTTCGGAATCATAGATACCAAGGCTACTGCCACCAAGAGGATCTTTGGTTGTTGAAAATGGCACGGGCTCTTTTTTGTCTTCTTCATCAGGACATTGTGGTAAACTCCACGCGACTGAGTGTGAACTGCCACAAGCCACACGATTCACAAACACATTTTCCAAACCGATGACAGCAAATGGTTTCTTATTAACAGTGGTATTTCCCGATCCCTGTTGACCATGATCATTGTCACCCCAGGCAAAAACTTGACCGGAGTCAGTAACTGCTAAGCAATGTAATGCACCGACTGCCACATGAATCACCTTTTTGCCGCGCAATCCCTGAATGGGCGTTGGTTTCCGAACATGTTGGTCAGATCCATGTCCGAGTCGATAGTAATCACCTTTGCCCCAGGTCCACACCTCCCCTACTTTTGTTAAAGCTAAGCTAAATTGGGCACCACATTCGATCTGTATCACACCGACGCCATTTAAACGTTCTATTTGATGAGGAACTGAGCAACCTTCAGAACCACCACGTCCCAATTTACCAAAATCGCCATCGCCCCAAGAAAACACCAATCCATCCTCGGTTAAAGCCAATGTTTGTGCATCACGGCTGCCACAAGCCACCTGCACTACGCGATGATCCAAAAGCGCCGTCACCAATTTCGGTTTTAACTGTGTACAATTGTCACCATGTCCTAGCCGCCCGTATTCACCCAATCCCCAAGTATACAGCTCCCCGGAACTAGTTATAGCTGCACTGTGTGAAGAACCACAAGCAATATCGCGAATCCTCTTTGATCGTAATGCCTCAATTAGTTTTGGCTTATCTAGTGTCAGGCGATTGCCGTGTCCCAGTTTGCCGTCTTCACCTTCACCCCATGAAAATATTTTACCATCCAATGTCAATGCAAGCGCATGCTTTCCTCCCGAATGCACCGCAACCTTTTTCACAACGTATTGACTCAGTATCGGAACCTGTCGAGGTGAAGACACATTGTAATTGTGACCCAGTCCCAAACGACCATTTGTTCCTTCGCCACAAGCGTACACTTTTCCGTCTTGTGACACAATGAACAGCGACTTAGATCCACCTGCAATATGAATCGGCCGCAATTGACTTAGCGATGGTGTGGCTGAGGGAATTTTCACCTTGGAGCCTTTAAGTCCTCCCAGCTGCTCCTTGTCATTCAATCCCCACACGAGCACTTTGCACAACTGCCCATCGCCCAGACGGTCGTCTGGATACGTATATGACGTGGAGCAGCTGGGCTCACACATGGAATCATATTCCGATGCCAAGAACGAAGCATTCATAAGCATTAAATCCAAGTCTGTCTGTTTGCGTCTTCCGATAATGGTAATACCATGAACACGACATTGAATCCCATTGTTTCGACATTGCTTTATTACAATCTCTACCCACTGATAGTGCTGCTTGATGTCGGTGAGCAACGGTACGATAAAGTCGGTTGGCTTGATTGACACCCAACTAAAATCTTTTAGCGTTGTTACTGAATCTCCGACACGGACGACAACCAGTGACGGCATGTGGGAGCAGTCATTGGGATTTACTGTGATGGTCAGTGAATGAATGAGAATATTTTCATGAAGTTCTAAGCGAATCCAGTGCTTTCCTTGGCCAGTTGAGCTCCAGCAGTTAGCTGTCTTGTCCAACAAGTATTTGGCATGACATTCATTGGATGAAACAGTTAGTGAACGAATACTTCGTGACCAATCTTCGAACAGGTCACCATTTACAGTCGAAACAACGTGCATTTGATTAGATTTTGGCACCATCTCTAAATCGTTTAATGTCCCGGTCCAATTCGACTGGTGAGGAAAATCAACGATTACGTCCCGACCATTGATAGCGCTGACGATGCCGACAGAGCCACGAGCAGCTGTCATCGTTTTTTGACGTGATGTCAATAAAATTGACTTTAATCTCACTTGCGAACCAATAACAATTTGTGGTTGATCCTTTTGCGAAGGTGCTTCTTTAGGAGGTGGCTCAAGAAGTTCAATATGCATGAAACACATCCAGTAAGTGGCGCCACGCATCTTCCAATCAACCTGAACGTTCAGGTCGTGCAAACCTTCAGTATCAACCTTTAGAACAGTGCCAATATCACCTTTGCAGATCTCTTCGAAATCCTTGCAACATCGCACCACCATACCGGGACACACAAGGCCACGAATATAAATGGCGTACTGATCACTTGACTTAAAGTCTGACGGCGTCGCATATTTGCCATCATTAGTTGACGAACCCTCCACCGTGTCGGTGCTGACTGAATCTGAATCGGAGTCTGCGTATGTTTCAATTTTTTGTGTTGTGCCACTTGGTCCTCTGTTATGCTCTAGCATCCATTGGACAATTTGCTCGGCAGTCGGGAGCACTTCGGTGTGCGTCGTCAATGCACGAATGGCGGATTCGACCATCTTTCGATTAAAACCCATATCCGTCATTTGTGTGACCAGCGGACGAGCAGACAACTTTATGTTGCGAGAGCATTCACTAGACGGAGTTAGTGCGTCTTCCGCAATACCATCGTTGTATATTGGAATGCCGTGTATTAAAGTGGGCGTCATTGCAGCCATTGCCGGCCTCGGCCGATAGTTCGGCGGTGCGTTAATTTCCGCGTGCACGTGACTAGAAAGCATTTGTGAAATGTTGAGAGCAGCCAACGCAAGTTCTTGGAAATTGTAGATAGCTTTCAATGGATTAGGTTGAGTGGCACGCGCCAGAACACTTTGAATCAACAGTTCAGTTTCTGCACGATGGTCGTCGGAAGATGTGTTTGAATCATTTTGACTTTTAGTGCCACCATGCTGTTCTTCTGGCGTATTGTCATTTTCACTAATGCTCTCTTCTGATGAATAAGTTCCCATACCTGGTGAACGTTGCCGCAATATTTTGCGAAGCAAATTCTGGTGTCGAAATAGCACTCCAATCGCCTGAAGGGCAGACAAATTAAGCTGTTGCGAGCGTAGCAGCTGCACATCGATGTTGCCAGGAATGCTGCATTTTTTCTCAGGAGACCCATAAACCAACACAGCCCAGGAATTGAGCAGCATCTCATTCATTTGCAAACGAGACAAGGAAAAGGCTCCAGCCTCACAGGAATCAATGGCAGCATGAATCGGTATTTTCTTAGTATCAGCCGAATTGTGGACACGAACAAAGACTTTTCCTTTGGCCGTGAATCCACTGATTGTGCATCGTAGACCTTCATAAGTCAAGTTCATGCCGATCCGGGGACGTGTGTCAAAGCCACCAATTGCGTTTAATGTACCGATGACCAACGCTCGCTCTGAGTCTAAATTGAAATCAAACTCATTGCTTCCGAAGAGATCAGCTGCAATGCAAATTTTTTGCGACAACAATGAATTAATGTGCTGATTCCATAGTGGCAGTGTGTGCAATCTTCGCAGCAGCACGATGAGCTCTTCCGCAATTGTGCCCGTGTGTGACGAACTCAGAAGTACACGTGATTTTGATGTAGATTGATTCTGAACAAGCGACAAATCATTAGGACAGTACAAGCAAATGTGTCCAAGGCAAGTGAATAATTTCTCCACCAAGTCCAAAACTCGGACGCTATCGTCGTCATCGTCCCAGTTAACTAATGTACTTTGTAACAGTCTTAAGCATTGCACCTTTTTATAGACATCTTGTTCTGTGCTGGTAGGACTGTTTAAAATAGAAATGTACAAGTCAATCCAAACAGGCGCCGTGAGTATTTTGGAAAACGACTTCTCCGATGAAATGGCTCTTAAGAACCCAAATGTGGTCCAGTGATCGAGTCCCCAATTCAGAAATGAAATTTTTGAACTCAAAACTGCTCGGAACATCGATGCCACTCCATAGACTGCGGATTTTTGCATTTTCTCCGAATGCTTCCCTACACCAACAGCGATAATCTTTAACATTTTAGTGCACGCGCTTTTCAGTAGCTTAGTGGGATGAGAGTTTCCACTTAATTTCATCTCAATCAGAGAACAATCTTCCTCCGTTTCAGTGTCTGGTGACACGACATTTGAAGCAGTCTCGGCCAATCGCAGATCATATTGTCCTTCCTTACCCATACGATATGAGTTTGTGGCACCCGTGTCCCACTCAACACGGACCCAACCATCTTCGCCGACTTCGCTAATAATTCGGCCTTCGCCAGGAGGCGGGCCATCTTGATCGCCCCATTTCCAATTGGCCCCTCGCACAACTCGCGTTCCACTTTTCATAAGTTTAGCTAGTTCAGGACCGGTCAAATTGGCTCGAGTTGACTTTTGTTTAACTATAGTATCTTCAAATACGTATGACAACTCGTTACCAGGTTTGCTTGTGCTAACATCGCCGCCAGTTTGTCGCAGGAGACCCATAACGCTTCCGAGAACACCGGAATTCACTAGTAAACTTAATTCATTAGGGCCCAAATCTTTAGCCAACATGCCAAAAACACTGAGAAGGAATCTTGCGCGTGGAAGCTTTTTTAAGAAAACATATGTTCCTAAATTTGTGTTATCCCGTCCGGCATGATACTTTTGCTTACTATAAGCCTGTTCTTGATTGACAAATTTCTGCAGTTCAGTGATAGCCCATTCCACAATTTTTGAGTGTGCTAGAATTAGGTTTGCTTTCTGGAAAGCTGTTATCATATTCAAATCGTCTAATATGTTTCCCACAAAACTGATTTTAGGCTTATCTAGGTAAAGTCCCAAATATCCACTAAGCATATTGTATTTAACTGATTCCAGCAGACCGGTTAACGATAACAGCTCTGACTGCATTTCCAGACCCTGTTTTCTCAATTGGTAACGTTGGACTTGGCAGAACATCGCTCGACGCAACGTTTCTACATCACAGGAATCTTGAAGTACAAATTCGATTATCTGGTTAGTGATTCTATTGCCAACGTCGGATCTTTCACTGTATTTTTCACTCAATTTGGAGATAACATCATTGATGAACTCTTGATCTGCAAAATCTAGTGCCTTGGTATGATTTTTTGTGCCAATGTACTCGGTTGATTCATTCGTTGGTGTTTTAGCATCATCTGGTAGTCGCTTTTCTTCAGCAATAAAATTACTATCGCCATCGTTGCCGACATCAATCAAATTTTCGTTTGACAAATTTTTTAGGTTTATCTCTGGCTCTATTCCTTCGCTGGCACCTTTTACTACAGAACCGTTATCCACAGATCTTGCCAAATTCTCCTGGCTTTGTATTTTGGCCTGACTTTGAATGGTCACATTTAAAATGTCCTCCGGCTTTGCACATTCCAGTTGATTTTTCACCTGCCGCATCTCGCAAATAATTCGATGAACAAGTGATTTGAATCTTGGCGCTTTATGTAAAATACTCAACCGATTCAAACCGGACTGCTCCAGGCTGATTGCAGGACGCACTTCGTATAACAGGAAGCGACATTTGTCGAGCATTGATGCACATACTTCTTTGTAGCTGCGATTCAGTTGCTGGCGCGTTTTGATGAGTGTCCATTTGGTTTGGTGTACTGTTCTAATAATGTCGACAACGGGCTTTGGCGGTTTTTCACTAACCCCACTGAGCTCACGATCAACTACAGCCAATATTAGCGACCCGAGACTTTTGTGACGTATTAAAACTGCAGTGAGAAGCCGCTCGAGTTCAGAGATTGGATGCTCCGGTGGAAAATCTTGGTGCCATATTAAATTATTTTCCTTGCTAAACCGTTCGACAACGGCTATCCAGGCGACTACAAGAGGTTCTGTGAGACGTGACTCACCTAATCCGTTGAGGAGACAATCAACACGATGGGTAAGAAGCTGAAATAAAAAATAAGTAATAACTCTTTCAGAAAAACGGATGTAAAAAGCAACTAACCGAATATGGCCAACATGTTTGCCTTGGAGCGTCTGCTGTCGGTATCTGAATCGATGCCTCTGTTGGTGTACTTCCTGCTGTTGAAGCGCTACTGCGAGCTTCGCCTTTTTCTTCGTCAAATGGATTGGGCGGTTGTAGAACTTGAAGACCACCGCTTAAAACAGGTGATTTCAGAAGCGATTTGCATTGCAACTCAGCTGGTTGTAACACTTGCCCTTTTTGGAGTAGGCCTGCACGAAGACCAAGCAGGAACGAAAGCAACTTCTCTGACTTGAGGTGAGTAACTGTGACTCGTTGATTGTTAGAAAACTATTAACATAATTGAAAATACAAATTAATTACTCAAAATAACAGAAATCAAATTAATTTATACTTACAGATTCGTCGATTGAATTACTTCCATATTTTCCTATCTTTAAATGCGTTGTAATGAATTCAACTGCAGATCGATGCTGTGGATTTCCCATCAACTCACAAGATAAATCTTTACCCGCCGCTTGTTGAAGAATATCATTGGTGAATTGTGATTCACAGTTGTAGTCTTTTATATCGTATACATTTCCATTTAGAATGATCCACTTGCCACCATCCATCACATGATTTTCGACATCACTTGGACGTATCACTTGAGATTCTTCCTGTGTATGCTGGGATTTGTGGGTTCCACGTGAAATTATCGCTGGCCAGCCCATATCATCTGAATCTTGTATTTCACAGTCGCAAATTAACCTATTGAGGGTGTCAATTTTTTCCAAAAGCGGCAACAATGTTTTCCATTCAAACGATGACATAACAATAGATCTATCCCTGTGAAGAAGCACTAGTCCGACGAGCAGCTCATTTAAAAGGGTATCCGAAATATCACACTTTAAAATTTCAGACAAACCGTCTCGACTGCCCTGTTGTGCGACTTCATGCGCCTTTTGAAGGGTTGTCACACAAAGCGAAACCATATGATGAATGTACTTTCCGAGCAGAGCCTCAGCCCCTGCCAGGTCATCTGTAATCGATTGATGAATGTGTGATAAAAGTAATCGTTGGAATCTGTGTAAAAGATTGAGACTTGGTGACGGCGGTTCCTGCATTGAAGACAAAAAGTCGTCTGTATCAGTTTTGAGAAACGGTCCGACCAGAATGTGGTTGAGACGTGCCTGTGTTAAGGCGGCGTTGTTACGCAACAATTGTTTTATCAAATGCAACAGTGGCAAACGATGCCCATTACTACAGTCCTCTGGTTCCGAGTGAATTGCTTGTCTCAGAGCTGTCTGTAAACCTTCCTCGGCCATCAGCGAACCAACAAGTAGATCGGTCATAAATCGGTGTCCAGACGTAGAAACTCCCGGCTCTGATGGAAGAAGTGACGTCAAAGTCTGTGCCCTTTCTGATGCGGTCGGTAACAGTATGCTCCAACCTATTTGAAGTGTCCACTGAGCAGCTTCTTGCATAGTTTTCAAAATAGTAGGTCCTCCTGCCAAATTTAAGATTCTTGTCTTCAGACTGACAAGCAGACGAGATCCTTCACCCAATCCAACAGTTCGAGGTGCAATATTGTTAATGGTAAGTGCATGTAATTGAAGTCGCAGCAAGTTAAGGCACGCCACCGCCACACATTCCGACTCTTGACTAGGTGGGAAACGCCCATCGTTTATTCCCGCAGAGACTGCCGTCTGATTGGAATTGGAACATACAATGCCCAGCAATTGATCTAGCAACCGGAAAGTTTGCTCGGTTAAATCAACGACAAATGGAATGCGTTGAGCGACACCAACTACTGTTGACTGACACCAAATTAAACTTTGAGCGGCGCCTGCAGCGAATCCGGCGATGCGCATTGTGGCTGGCATTGCCATTATTGGTGTACAGATGATTGGATCGCGACATACCGATGCTGGGCAAATTTGTTGAAAATCATTACGGCCCCATCCATAAAGCTCGCCACTAGAAGTGAGTGCCAAGCAGTGCGCTGATCCGACAGCAATATCGGATATTTGTTTTCCATGCAAACCTTGGACTAACGTCGGTGCGCTAAAATGATTCTCCATTTGTCCGTGTCCCAGGCGGCCTCCAGTTCCTTTGCCCCAAGTGAAAACTTGTCCACCGACCGATAGAGCAACACTAAACTGCGAACCAGAGCATATTTTCCGTATCAAAGGAAGCGACTCGATTAACACTGGAGACTGGGACCCAATAATCGATCCATTGCCCAACTTGCCAAAATCACCATCACCCCAAGCAAACAATGCGCCATTATCAGTGACACACATCGAATGTGAGTCTCCACTTCCTAGAGCAACATCAACAATTTTGTAATCCTTCAGCGATTGCACCAGACATGGCGAGTACTTGTCGTCCGACGTGCCGTGTCCGAGGCTGCCATAGGTTCCCCGACCCCATGTGTAAATTTCACCATCTGCAGTAATGGCTGCACTGTATGTAGAGCCACAAAATATATTGACAACAGTCTTGTCGGCAATCGACTGAATTTTAGTGGGCGTTGTTTTTGGAAGAGCATCACCGTGGCCTAGACGTCCATTCTCGCCGAATCCCCATGAATATATGCAATTGTCATCCCCGAGCGCCATAAAATGTTTTCCCTCACAATGAGAGGCGATTTTCGTAATGACTACTTTGAATCCGTCAACCTTGGCTGGCTGAGACTCCTCCAATTCGGACTTGAGCACATACACCTCGCCATTCGAACTTAATAAATGAACACATTTTTCTGAACAAACAATCTGTTGCACTACTAAATCTGGACATAATTCCAGTGATGTTAGTAACAATTGATTATGCACGCCTGGTATCGGAACCCCCAAAATTGGCTCAGCGGTAAAACCGGCGGTGTCTGATGCCATCGATAAAAATCCAAATGTGTATATTTGCTGAGAATTTGATTTGACCTGAAATTTAAGAAATATACTTAATGATTTGTTATTTGGATTGGTATTCAGATTCAAGGCACAAACCTTTGAAGTGATATTTGCTGTAGGAAGATGTGACTTTGCCAACCGATCCAAGTGACTGACTATTACAACAGCCGCTTGTCGCAAATCAATGTTGGCGGTATCGTCATCCGGAAGTGTCAGAAATCGAAGAAACGACTCTGTTGGATTGGCTTGGATACCTTCTGGTAGCAATTTATTAGGATTGTTTGCAATTTTCTCATACCGCCTCAATATTGTGACCAATGGTGCGCCATTTTTCTGTGTCGGTTCCCTGTTGTCGTCGGAATCCTTTTCCTTGTCCCACAAAGTTAAGAGCAGCAAAATGGCATCCAATGATGCGCTCAGTGTGCCCTTCTGAGAACCCAACTCCAGCAACAAACTTAAAGCAATGTGTTTATCCGATTTGGGCACAGGACATCGTCCACTGATGACATCACCAAGAACAACTTGTCGTAGAAATTTGACAGACCTTTCAAACACTTCATACCAAAGGGAGGATACTTGAGAAGAGTCAAATAGTGAAGCTTCCGGTAATGTTTGCAGAGCTTCTAGGGCCTCATTAAGAAGTTCACTACACAACTCAGTGTCCTCACCAGAGCCCCACGCACGTCTCAAAAATGCAAATGAAAAATTAAGTGCGGCACGTGTTCCCACGCGCGCCAATCCCATAGCGGCGCGTTCTGCATCTTTAAGCGTGCTCGGACTGTCTATGGCGCAGGCTTTGTTCTGGTGATTGCGTGTTAATTCCGTAATCGATGGCAGTACTTTGAGACTAGATGTGTCTTCTGTTGGCTGTGATGGCACTTTACATCGTGCAAGTGCGACAAAGTAACGATTGTAAATGAAGAGCAATTGCTTAAGGTGGATAGCAGACAAACAGTGGCTCGCCGCTTGGATGGAGAGATCGCGCTGCTCGTTCAAAATTGATCGCATGCAATATGTCTTCTGTTCTATGGCTGTAATAAATAAACAATAATAAGTAAATAAAAACAATAGTGATATGTCTGACGCTTACTTGGAACAGGACCCCAAAGCCACGATTCCATAATAAAATCAGACTGCTGAATATTGGAGCTGGATGAACTGCTAGACTTTTTAAGCGTTTCCTCAGCATCCAGTTGCTTGCAGCTGACACAATTGCAATCCGAATTCGGTCGGCAGTATCCCTTGCAGCAAGCACATGTCAACTTCTGTGCGCCACAATAGTGCTTGCCAAAGACTCCAAGATACGAGGTATCGCCGTTGTTATTCAGCACGCCATTGTGAGGGGACGAGCAAAGTTCATTGTCACGTATCAAATGATTCCACAGAACGGCAAGATCTTCCGTGCTTTGTAAGGCCGCACTCAAGTCAGCCCGTAGCCATTTGTAGTCCAAATAGGGCAGAGGACGGAGCTGCAGTTCATTGGTGCTCATTTTAGGAATTTTATGATTAGATATTTGAGTTTTATGGCATTTTAGTCGCGTTTGTTGTATTTATTCGCTTTATCGATTGCTCTTTATGTGTGCAGTGTCGAGACTTTCATGTGCACTTATTTTTTATTCTTTTTTCTTTGCACTTCTCCTTATTGTCATTGATAAATGAAAACCGTATGCGCTTTGGTATGTGCAAAAAGACTTTGGAGGAACGAACACCACACTTTACGAACGCTACGGCTGGCAACTCCAAACCGCGGAGGAGCTACTTTTTCGCGAGTCGCTTCCTAGATCGTTTCACTTGCCTTATTCCAATAAAAAAAATTGGTTATCGTTTCCAGACATTATAAAATATATTATTTTGCGCTAAGAAAATTTTATGTTATGCTCAGGCAGCCATGTTTATATACTTCGAATTAAATCGATAAATAATAGTTAACTATATATATATTCTTGTTATTTGATGGACAGCTGACTTCGAAACCGGAGTAAATAATATACAGTTTCCAATCGATTAACGCGAACAGATTTTCACACTATATATATAAACTATTTTAAAGACCGGCTTTAACCCATTAACTGCTTCTTATGTAAAACTTTTATATACTAAAAAAATTTGATAAAAAATATGCTTAAGATCATTTTTTTTTTCGGAAAATATGTTCATTTAATTAATTTTTAACAATGCAAACCAAACGTAATGGATTATTTACAAACTATATTATATTTATATACCTATATATATATATATATATATATATAGATAATATATTTTTTTGATGGACCAACATATATAAATTGAATATATTATTATTGAATTGTCAACGGTGTTCGTTTTTCCAAAGTTCCTATATTGTTTATTTATTCGTTTGGAGAAAAGTCGCAAATGTTGTTTTAATTATGTTGCATCTGTATCGTTAAAAGTGTTTTATTTATTAATAATTTAAACAAAATGTTATTATACGTTTGTGTTGTTGTTAGCAAGATCTAAAACTTCAGACTTTGTGTAATTACGATGTCCGAGCAAAGCGTCCATAAGTTGATAGGCCAATTGTGCGAGAGCATTGCTGGAAATGCATCCTCAACAATTTCTGCGGCATCCATCAAAAAACTGCGCGCCAAGTCGTTTGGAGTGCTTCTGAAGCGAATTCCAGACGATAAATATGATTCCTTAAATGAAAATGAAGATGAGATCATCAAACGTCTAGATTATTGTTTATTCCATCAGCGACTGCATGCTACAACTTTCTATGAGAAGGCGCAATGTGATCAATTGGAAGAATGTCGAGATGCTTTAGAAAAAATAGATAGCTTAAAGGAATCTATGCAAAATGTTGTACATTTGCTGGTGAACCTTAGAGATGAGGGGTTAAAGTATTCTGTTAATTACAACCAGGTATAAAAATATCGTAATTGTTTCCTTTTACAAATTGTGACAATTTTATTTTCCAGGACGATTATGTTTTTGGAAAATTCTTTTTGGAATACGTACCAAACAACAAAAATCCTTACCCAGTGTTCACCAAAGAAATGCTCACTCTCCCCAAAGTGTTTACGTTTGACGACGAGCAGTCAAAACATTTGGTTGAGAATCCATACATTTTGTGTAACAAGTCGCCAACATTTTTCCAGTTGTCAATACCGGATTACAACCACCCGGATTTAAAGAAAAATATCGAGTCGATTGGATCTCTTCGTTTGCCATTAAAGATGTCGTTCGTTCCATCTGAATTGACGATCGAAAAGTGTAGCGGAAACAAAGATTTCGAACCAATCCAATCACTTTCTAAAACGTCATCGCTGGAGACCTCCGTACCGAAAGTTTATAATAGTTTCAGCTGGGATCACCTGGGATCGTCAAATTACCCTAAGAAAAAACCGTTCTTTTCCGAATCGGATTGCCCAAACGGAAATTTACACCTTTTATCAGTTTGCATGGATGACTTTGAGGCCAAAATAGTTCCAATGAAGACGTTTCTGCGAGACCTTCGTTGCCTTGCTGTTGGAGTTCAATCGGAAACTTTTATGTTGAACGATTTAATTATTTTTGAAATGCTTCCCAACGTAACAATTGAGAATGTCAGCACGGAGGCAATATCTGGCCTCGTTGAGGAATTTATCGAATGCGGGACATGCTTTAAACGTCTTCAGATCATGATCACCAAGAACATCAATCTCAAATTGATCGTCGATGGTTTTGTTTTTAAAGCTCTGTGTGTTTGCGTTGAGAAACATTTGGACATGTTTCGTATGTTCGTGTCGTCATTTGAGGACAACTCGGTGTCCTTTTTTTATGGAAGAATGTCAACACTAATGCAGCAAGTTATTGTTCTCGCTAAAATTTTGGGAATTCACCCAGACGGTAAAAATCTATTTGATTAAACTTAAACATAATTATTAACTTTCACAAATTTTCAGTACCAATGGAACGAAAATTGCCAACTGGTTCAGAGTTTTTGGCACTCGTCTACAATGAAATTACGCGAACTACACAGCAGGAGATGAGCATGTTTCTGTTGTACATTTTGAAAGAATGTTGTCACGTTTACTTCAAGTAATTTTCGCTGATTTTCTTTCACGTCAATTGTTAAGCTGTATTTCTTTTGTTCATAGAAATCTTCAAAAATGGATATACCACGGACATTTAAAAGATGAAACGAAACAGCTGTTTATAACATTTTATGATTGCTATCGTGTGCACACAAAGTACTTCTTCGATAAGGCGTACGCCATTCGCAAGGACGCTGTTCCAGCTTTCCTTCAAGGTTTCGAAGAGCCTATTCTCTTGTGTGGCAAATATGCAATGCTTCTAAAAGAATTTAAACCCGATGTATGTCCTCTTTTAGTTTACTTAAAGACAACTATGAATATATTCTTCCGTTTTCCAGCATCCAGTACTTTCCGTTCCACTACCTCCGATTTCTGTCTGTCTTTCATTTGATGAAATCGATGAAACCCAAACTAATTGCGATAAATATCTTCAAGAAGCTCACAAAGTGTGTGGTAGTCCAATATCCGTGAGCGCAATTTTGGCACAGAAAGCGCAACAACGAGAAGCATTTTACAAAAAGGTGGCATCCAATTTGCAGCAAAATTTGGAAAAATGGAAGCAAAACCAAGAACTTCAGCAGCATAAAATATCTGAAAACAGGCAATTACAGTTGGATGATCTCAAAAAACAAATCAAAGAAAACGAAGAATCGCGTGTTGCCCAGCGAATCGCTAATATTGCAGAAGAGAGGGAATTTTTGAAAATGGAAGAGGAGGAAGAGAAAAAGCGACTGCTTAAGGAACACACAGAACGCACAATACAAATCGAATACTACAAGGAGCTGCATGAAATGGTTGAACTCAAATTGGTCAACACTGATAAAAAAGTTAAAGAATTGCGAAATACCCTTCAGAAACAAGGATCAAAAGAATTAGATGGAGCACTGGAATCAAATGAAAAGTCAGACGAAAGTGTCAACAATAACTTTTCTGAAATTAAAGAAAATGAAACCAAACTGGATTACTTGAATTCCAACGTTTCACTTGCGGCTAATGAAAACCGGCGAAACAAAACCAAGATATTGGGATCGTCTCTGACGAGCACAACTACGTCCAAACACACAAAAGCCGATAGCAGCCACATTGAAAACAACAACATTGGTACTGCCATTCCCACTCTTTTCACAAACAAATCAAAAATCATGTCATCCGAACAGTATGCAAGTTCATACAGAGATGACAATCCAGAAGCAGCAAATACAAATGAAAGCGATGAGTTAAGAGTCAATAGAACTAATATGCAGTCATCTTCTCAAGTGACAGACTCGAATAGAAACGATGTGGGCCAGCAAATTAGAAATGAAGGCTCTGATTTAATGAGCAACAGGTCCAAAATGCACTCATCCTCACAGTACACCGACACCCTTAAAGATGAGATTTCAAAAGATGTGAGCAATTCACCGTTATCAGATTTGCAAAAAAATCGCAACAAAGTCATGTCGCAGGAGTACAACGATCCGACACCATCTACATTAATTGTTAAGAGCACTGACGGACCGCTGTCAGACCTGCAAAAGAATCGTCTTAAAGTCATGTCCAGTGAATACTCTGATTCGATCGAGGATGTTTCTAAAGCAATGAATCTCAATTTACATAGCAGCCCAATGTCAGATCTTCAAAAGAATCGTTTAAAAGTTATGTCAAGCGAATATGCTCATCCTGTTAAAATTGAATCAAAAGAAGTGGACCCAAATTTACCGCTTTCTGATTTGCAAAAAAATCGCTTAAGGGTCATGTCGCAGGAATACGGTCAATCGTCCAGTGAAGTGGATTCTTTGAGGTCTACATTAAATTTAGATTTAAATACGGATAGAGCAAGAAATCGTCGCAAGGTGTTGGGTTGTGAGTACGATATCATAACTGGCGAGCATTCGTCGATCTCTCGAAAAGCTTGTACGCCAATGTCAACGGGGTCTGATACACCAAATTTAAACATTGAAGACGATATTGTGAATGGCAATATTCCAATGGACAGAAATGGTCGATTGGTGGTCCTTAAGCTGGATACTAATTTGGCAAACGAAGAGTTTTTGGACGTCCCAACTGCATCTTCTTTTGATCATCATCTTACACCCTTCAGTGCGTTAAACACCGCCGGTATTTCAATGCGAAACGGCTTCGTTTTTGAACGTAGAGGAAAAATCACCACTCTCAATGATTCAGACGTCAGCGATGATCAAGACGATTTGAAATCCCTTTTTATATTGAGAATTCCAACAGTATCTGAGTCGTTCGATGGCGATGAAAGTGGAAAGAGTGACATGCAGAAACTGAATGTCTCGACACTGCATCAGTTTCTGCAGCGATCAATTGTTATTCCGATGAATGCGCATCTGGAAATTCTGAATAATGAAATTCTGCGCATTTTTTTGCAGGACTTGGACATTTTGTCGCACTTCCGTAGCATGCGTCACTATTTTTTCTTGATGGACGGTGAGTTTGCTACGAATATATGCGATGGATTGATTCACCACCTGGAGAAAGGAGCGTCTCCAGCCAAGTTACTGAAATACCAGATATTGCACTCAATTTTAGAGAATTCTCTTGGTTCCAGTATAATTGGCAACGATAAAAATTCTGAAAACTTGTCATTCATTGTCGACAACATGCCAGAGAGTTTTGATTTGTCTTCTCCAAATGCGCTGGGCATGTTAAGTCTAAGTTACCGCGTCAAATGGCCATTAAACCTAATCCTCAACACAGAGACAATTGAACAATGCGCTAATATTTTCAAGTACTTAGTAAAACTGCGACGCATCAGCTGGTTGTTGGAAGACGCCTATCAAAATCTTAAGGCGATCGGAAAGTTGCTGGGCAAAGACATTTTGCAGTCGCCCCAGTATCGGCGAGTTCAACAGATTCGACATAAGATCTATCATTTTGTAAATGCTTTGCAGTATCACGTGGCGTCTAATGCACTGCAAATCTCCTGGAAAAAGTTTAAGGATGATCTTTTAAGTGTGCGCAGCATGGAAGATCTTTATCGTAAGCACACCGTCTACATCAAGCGCGTTCTTTTCTTATGTATGTTGAACAAAAAGAGTGCCGAGTTTCACAACACCATCGAGGATATATTCAAGGTGGCAATCCGTTTTTGTCGCCATCTTAGCGCCAGCGATTGGAGTCCCAGCGTTACAGACGACCACGAGGAGTATGTACATTCAAAGTTTGGCAAAATTTTAGTCGATGAGCGCAACTTTGAGAAGCTTATCAAGTATACCATTTACTTAGGACAGAAGATCGTTCGGCATGGGTACCAAACGGAAATTGGCGAATTTATTAATCTTATTAATATTAATGATTACTATGGATTTTAACTAATTGTTGTTAATTACTGGTTGTAAATGTTTTCCTGTCATTTAGAATTTTAATGAGATTTAACGCTTTATCTAATGCAATCTAATAAATGTTTTTAATTCATCGTGAAAGCTCAAATCTTCCAAGATATTGTTTATAAATCTGTTGTTTGAAAATTGGGACAACGATTTTTAGTTATTGTTTGGGTTAAATCTTATCATTAGATACTTTGCAACCCAAAGCGATAATTCGCAAATGAATCAGTGTAATCATGCAATCGCTAACGTAACAGTTTGTGCAAGACGCGTAATAATATTTTGATGTCCTTTGGCCCCTTTTTATGCATTCGAATCCCATGTAACAACTAATATTGCAGTTGCAATGTAGGTCAAGAAAGACAAATGCAATCCTAATTGCTTAAAATTACTAACGCGAATTGACTTTAGTTATTCCATAATTCTTCAGAATTGTGAAGACATCGATTGGCACTTGTGAGCAGAGTGAGTAAACTTGTGGTAACTTAAATGTTAACGTTCTTAAAGAAGAACAACTTAATATAAACATTAAGACTTGATGTTTTTTCATGAAAAATCTCAATTCCACAAAACACCGACTTTACGACGCGACGATCATTAAAACGAACCGCATATATAGCCTTCGTCTCGTTTGAGCAACATATTCATGATATTCGCACCTTACACCGCAGCGACTATGGCATTAACATTTAGCACACAAGCTTATCACCTTTCTGAATTCGCGCTAAGGAATTAATGTACATGAGCACGTCAAGCCGATTTAGCTTGGAAGCTCAACAGCTACGGCGCAGAATTTGTGAACGCCTTAACGTTTGAGACGAATCTCAAGTCTTAACTATACGACGGCGCGGCGCGGCGGCTTGCGAGTAGCGAGTTGTGTGTGCGCTGCTCATAAAACGCCGACGAAACACCAAATCCATTAGCAATCACTCCACACGAGAGTTACATTATCACAAATTGCTAATTTACTGGCCTTGAGAAATAACGAATCGTTTGAAACAACCAAACGACCAAGAAGTGAGGAGAAGTGCAGACCAAGCGTTACAAGAAACCAATAAAGCTTCTCAAATAACAATAAAACGAAGAAGAGGCAAAAGACGCAACGCGCTGAGGAACCCAAAACTTGCTAATAGAAGTCAAGGTGAACATTGAAGCTGAAGAAAACAAATCCAAAATGAGAAAATCCGTCTCAGGAACGCTGAAGTGTGTGTGTTGAAAAGAATTTTAATTTTTAAGTTGTATACCAGTCGACATGATAGCAGATTGTACAAATCTTGAAAGCCAAAGTATGTGCAAATGAAGCCCGAAAGACACTTATGGACGAAAGGTGCGCGGAAGAGCGCAGTTCATCTTATGAGGTTTTGCTTTCGAAATGAATAATTAAGTATTTGTTGGTAAGATATGCTCCTTCAGTTTCACAGGGCCCTCCAAAAACATTACACAAATGGAAATCCACAATTACGAGTGCAGTTGGCCTGTGATTCTTTAAGATTCATTAGAATAATCGTTGTCATATGAATGTCTTGGCATTTTGAAATTGGAAATTTATGCCACTGATTGAGTCAGATAAATATCAATTTAAATTCAATATGTCGCCTAGTTATTAAAAATATGCGTGGCTGCATAATTGCCGTATGTTAATGCATCAACTTTGCAGCTTCAAAAGTACGTCTGGCCCAACTTATCGGGGCAGCCACCCAATTGGATATGCATTGAGTATCTTTTTCGTCACTTTATGTACATATAAATGTACGAGTACATAAGATTGATGCACACGGCTTCTTCGAATAATTTTGATTGCATTTGCATTTTCGGGAACACATGTTCCATGAAGCGTCTTACGAATCTCAATGAGTGGCAGCAACGCTTTTGGCTGTTCCAAGCGTCACTCGATTTACATACGAGTACATTGTCTGTGGAGTATTTTAGGTACATAAATGAATTCCATACATTGTGAGGAAATACTTGAAAAAGTGATAGTTAAATCACTTTACATTTTAAATGTTTTTTTTGTTAATATATTCGTAATTTAAATACCTGGATTCTTGTGATGACGTAAATATATCCGAATTTATAATCGAATTGCTACAGTTTTTGCATCTAAAGAATGTAAAAGTTGTTGGAAGTAAATTTTTGGTCAGAAGGACATTCTTAATGGCAGGATAATAAACAATTTGCAATCTTGTTTTTCTATCAAAATGTTTACTGTTTATTTACTCGTATAAGTTTTTTATAGCCTAATTTGTTTTGTTTGTCAAACTGAAGATAAGTCACTTTCGGTTTGACTTTTGATAAAGTATAATTTCTAATTAAATCCGGTTGATTTTCTCAAACAACTCACTAGATAGTAGACGGGAGACGGACGCCTTTTAATTTACTTAGAATCACCTTCAATGAACTTTTAACTGATAACATCATTCATAAACCATAAAATGCAAAGCAAAATGGCATTTATCGCATTTCCTCGTTCCACACAAAATTAGACACTTATACCAGCCACATAATCACATAATAACGTATATCCGCGTTGAATTGTAATCTTTCAACTGAAATGAGCAAGGTGGGGGGGGGGAATGGTGTCATTTCCACTTGCTTTTCCACAATATTTGTTTCGGAGCTTTCCATAACATTTACATTGGTCTGACATCAACGAAAAGCAAGAAAGATTATTACTTATCTTATCAAGAGTGTGTCTTCGCGACAACACAATTAAATCTACAAAATGTCCAACGGTGGTGATTGTATCACTCGCAAGCAATTTCATTAAAGACGTCGACTGTGTGCGGCCCGGCCCGGCCCAGCCGCATTCACACTTTGACAGAATGTGCGCAGCAAAGGTGTTATCATTTTACACCGAGCTGGAACGATAAGATGCGCGACTTACAAGTAATTCATAACTTAAAGAGTCATAAATAAAATTCCAGCACGGATTACTTACTGAAAATTTGATATAAATATAAAACTAAGTAAATAAGCAAACCGCGCACTGATAACGACAATTAGGTGTCAAGTCAGCTACTGCCAGTCGCCGGTATGGATCGAAATTTGAGGATGGCGTGGCTCAGTTTCTTCTGCGTGCCTTATCAATATGAAAGTTCTTTGCGCTTTGCG
>JANSTS010013168.1:26121-40420 GCA_026546915.1 Sylvicola fuscatus
GTGGCTCAGTTTCTTCTGCGTGCCTTATCAATATGAAAGTTCTTTGCGCTTTGCGTTCTTTCTTTTACAATAAGAATGGTGAAGATGTAAATAATTGCCTAAAACAAAAACAATGTCAACCAAGAAGAAAAACCCAACAATATTTTCATTTACATTTTTCAATATATTATGTATTTCATTTTTGCAAATTTATCTCTTGGATGTACTGTATAAAATAAATAAAAATAGCAGGTGTAATTATTTGTGCTAAGGTATGCTCGAAAATAAACAAACTAGCGCATTTGCATGGGCGAAAGCCCGCTTGGTTGATACGCACTCTCACCCGAATCTGGGAGGTACACATACGATAGCACAAATATTATAATTATTGTATAAATAGGTAAAAAAGAAGATGTCTTAAAATTACTTACAATCAATGAATTTTGAAAAATGTTCACAATGTTATCATATTATACTTTCTAAAAGTCAATCAATTTTAAAGCATCAACTACGTTCTACGAAAAGGATTATTTTAAAAAATATATTCACACACAGAAAATTTTCATTAACCGATACACAATTGCAGTGTAAATTTTTGATGAAAAAGGAAGACGAAATTATTAAATTGTATTTGTTTTAAAATTATGATTAATTATATATGCACGTATAAATGTATATATTTATGTAACACAGTGTCTTTCGTGTACTTACAAGTGATTAAGGTATAATATTAGGCATTAATAAAATGGAAGATTTTACAAATAAAAATAAAAACAATTATTAAATTAAATGGCCCCTTTGATTTAAATAACATAATTAATAATAGTAATAATAAAGTAATTACGTGTTGGATGAAATAAATGCAACGAACATAACTTGTGTTATTATTTCATGAAATAACTATAAAACTGATTTCTATGTTTGGGCAGAAACAATGAGTAAGTAGCCGTGTGTACTAGAGGAGGGATATGGGACAAATAATCGAAAAATAAATATCAAATACTAGCGAATTGAAATGAGTAAGTAGTTTACATAAATAAATGTTTAAATATCGTGAATGTAAATGATAGCAATGTACCGCGGAAAAGGTGGCTCTAAGTGGTTCACTAATTCACAAAACAAAGTCAAAATCAAATTTTACTAAGACTCATTGCCGCTTGTGGCATCGCGCATCGACGGCGCAGCGATTAAGGATCAATGCACTTGTGTTGCTAAGACATTCAATTTTGTTTGTTTTGTTGGTTCATGTAGGTGTAAATAAATTAAATAAATAAGTTGTAAAAAATGAGATCCGCATGGATGCGTCGTCACTAAATAATTTTAATAAATATTTAAATTTATGCAATTAACGTTTAATGTGTATCTGTGATTGTTATTTGAAACAAACATTTGTTGTGAAATCCAATGAATGCCCATTTTTTTGTTTTGTTTTTTTTTTATCGAAAGCCGGAATCAGTTAACAATTAAAATATAATTATTGGGTTCATAATATACGCAGAAGTAGTTATAAGGCACATTCTGGTGACCAGCCGAAAAATTTATCATAAAAATCATATAAAATAAATTAAGAATTTACAAGTTATTAAAAAAAAAAAGTACAAAACTTATTGTTTATAGTTATCATGGAATAATAAATAACATTACTTAATGCGCATCCTTTTGAGACCGATAAGACAACCGAACAGTTGCTGTGACAAAAGAACACTCCAAATTCTATTAAATAATCAATTTTGAGCGCCAAATACAATGAATGAATTGAAAAACAAACGAGAAGGAGAAGAAAAAAAACTGTTGAGCGCATCTCTGGTAAAATTGATTAAATAATAAAATGCACAATTTTTAATTTAAAATAAATACATAATAAATAATAGTAGCATATTCATAACTAAAACGTGGAAGCAATATGATTTTCAATTTCGAAAAGGCACAAAGAGCAAGAAGAAAGTTGTGCGCTTTCCATTTCAAAATAAGAAGAAAGTGAAAGTAATAATTTAAATAATTTTTTTTCGTATGTTTTTGTTTTGCTTGCTTATATTTAGTAATAATTTATAGGCGAAACAGTAGTAATAAATAAATAAAATAATTTTCGTGCATCGCCAAAATGCCTATACCACTGATTATAACCGAAACATAAATTCAAAATCTGATTCACAATATGTAATCCAAACGTTAAATAAATTAATGCAGCAAAAACTGTCTAAGACCAATAAATGTGCAATCAAATGGGTATAATAATAATTATAATAGAAATGTAATAAAAGTAATATTGATCAAGAAAAAAAAAAGTAATAAAAAAACCGTTTTTAACCGTTTAAATCACTAAATTTGTGAATGCATCCAAAGCACTGATTTGATTGAAGATCGGTAGTCGCGCCTCATCAGAGGATGTCGACGACGCCGATGACGACGACGACATCGACGCAGCACCAGATGGTGGTGGCGATTGTGCAGGTGAGTTTCCATGTCCGGGACTGATTGGTGGCGTCTGTGGGCCACAGTATGTGAATGCCTGATGGTGATGGTGATGGTGGGACGCACCGAACGCCGTCGGACTAGTTTGGTCTGGGAAGAAGCTGCCCATCGAATTGGTTGGGCTGAGCGATCCAGTCGGTGAGGCACGATCCGAACCCGTCGACATGCTCATCGGTGGACTCAACGGCAACGAGTGCTGGCTCTGCTGGTGATTGAGGTGCTGCAGCATAATCGATGGCGGCATCGATTTGCTGGCGGCAGCGGCGGCGGCGGCACTCAACTGCTGCATGTAGGCGGCGTGCACGGCGCGATTGTGATTGCGCGCCTCCTCGGCGTTGTGCACAAAGTGACAGCGTGGCCCGTATGGACAGAAGCCGACACTGTGGAATGTGCGACACTGCTCCGTCTTGTATTTGGGATGACGCTGCAAATTGCGCAGCTCATGGTAGCCGTGCGCAAACTGACACTTTTCGCCGTACTTGCATTCGCCGGCCTCCTCGTAGGGACGACACAGTTCGGTCTTGTAGCTGCAGTTGGCAAAGAGAGAAGGAAAGTTTAAGATTAGCGACATTGTAACACGCGATACAGAATGTATTGTATTATGCGACAGCGTCGGCGACATTCGAGCTCGCCGATAAGAGGAAATTGTGCTTACCGTGAAGTGTTGCCCTGTTGTGGTAACGGCTCAGATTGTGTGCGTTCCAGCTTGCGGTGCTGCTGTCCAAAATTTTCCAGCATGCTCATCAATGATGTCATATTTGTGTTGTTAATGCCACCCTGTGGATGGGAGGCGGCACGTGTCAGCGCTGAGTGCAAAATCTGCGATTGCGCCATCAACTGTTGCTGAAGAATGGTGGAGGCGAGTGGCTGCTGCTGCTGCTGCTGCTGCTGACCGATGGCACCAAGTGCAGCGACGGTGTTGACCGGTGTCGGTGGAGGCGATGCAATCGGTGATTGGTCTGACGCCACTGTCATCATGTGTGATTGAGTGCGCGCGTTGTTATTGGTGTTAATCAGCAAATTTGCATTCACCAATTGTTTATTATTATTGTTGTTGTTGTTGATGTTGTTGTTAATGTTGGTGGCACTGACGTTTGTGTTCGTTTGTTGTTGCAGGTGGGAAGACATCGATAACGATGTGGCCTGATTCTGGAATAATACAACAATGAAACGGCGGATAAGTATTCGTACAACAAACAATTAAAAATCAATTTGCATTTTAAGATAAACGGATAAGCTAAGCGAGCGAACGTTCGAGTCTTCACACAAGCGACGTCTTTGGTGCGTGATCTTTACACGTCACAACATGTTCGAACATGACGTCACACTCGCTGCAGAGAAACGAAGCGTGCAATTAATTTTATTCATTGCCAAACAATTATGTTAATCCGCGGCTGGCTGTTAGTTTCATGTCGCAATTATTTTTACGTACAAAGAGCATTTCGAATTAATGCTTAAGACATTCAGCTCTCTGTTGAATTTCTCTTGCGAGTCATTGGTGTTCATTGTACCGACTTGATATATCGCGCAGTTATAGAGCTGCTGCTGCTGCCGCCGTTGCCGCCGCGCCGCGCCGCCTTGTTTGTTGTGGCTGTAGTCGGCAAGTCGCAGCCTGCAACAATCTTGCCTGCATTTATTCCTCGCCTACATCGCGATCGTTCTGGCGCAGTCACACTCTCTTGCCATTTGCGCCAAACGCGTGAATTTTCACTTTTTCGCAGATTTTTGTTTTTTTCGCTGCCCCCCCTCCTCTCCCCCCATTTCGCCACAAAAACCATTGAAATGTTTGCGAAAAGCCATTAAACCATCATTATTTTTTGCATATGCAATCATAATTTGTGGCGCAGAAACCCCAGCGGTGGTGAGCAAATGCGTGAAGATGACACCGCGCACCACATTTTGTGCCGCGCGCCAAGGGGAAGTCAAGATCACTCAATTGTGACTTAAGTACTTGAGTGCGCTTACTGCTTATGAAAAATATCTGTACATATAGCGGAATAAAAGCGTGGTTCGTCCGAATTAGCTACCAGAAGAAGAATTACAGACACAATAACACATAAATAAATTTGAATTAAGAAAATGGTAAGAAAAAAGAAAAAGAAAAAAAAAAACAACAACATTCACTTTCATAAAATTGTAATCTCTCATCATTCCTTTATATGTTTTCTTTCGTAATTTTCCATTCCTTAACCGAAAGCAATTTTCTCTTTCAGTTAATGTGGAATTATATTTTATGTGTACATGAAACGCGACTTCAGATAAACTTTATCCCCACATAGCTGTGTCGCCAGCAGTCGAGGGGCCAATTTGGACTATTGCTTGCAACTTGCAGTGTTTAGCGGCGACTTATGGTGTATTGAAGTTAGTTTGCCTTAACTGAACCCAAGTTGCATGCCTGAACAGCGAATAAACGCCACCGGAAGCCGCTATTTACTAGTGTACTTGGCGCGTTGAGTGTTCACTGTGCCCTCTTACAGAAGTGGCAGCTCCTTGAGTCAACGAATCAGGATATTTCGATGCAATCGAATTGTTTATCAATCAACTGCTTACGTGCATGTATGACTCATTTTCTGAGCTCAAAGTGAGACAAATTAATTAAGGGTTTTGCGACTTCTAAATGCAGTAAATAGCGACAAACCGTCATCATCGGCAGAATTACATGCAAATGCAACGCGCTGCCAACTGTAGATGCAGTTAATTGCAATTGCAAAGCTCAACATTTATTTATACACACAAAAAATAAGCAATGAAATTGTAAGCAAGCATAAAACGGAAGGAATACATTAAATTGTGAACTTTTAGGAGAAGAGGAGCAGCAATTCCCTAATACCAGCATAAAAGCCAAATATAGCACGCGGGCTGAATCGTACATGCCGGCTAGTTAGTATTTATTTACCGCCGATAATGTTTTTTTTTTGTTTGTTTGTTTTCTTTTTACCTACACAAACACGCATGCGCGTATGACTGCACAAAGGTGAAGGTTGAAGAGGTTCTGTACTGTAATTACGACGCGCTCTTGGTTTTAGCATATTTTGCGCGTAATTGAAAGTTAAACAATTCGCAGAAGGTCAGGCAAATCGCGATTAATGGCCACTTTCTTTGGCTCTATATATTAATAATAAGTCGCTGTATATTTACAATTTACATCCATTGGCATTGCGCTTGACTTTTGAGTTTTCACTCCTCAAATAAATCATTTTAAAATAGTCCACAGTTCGCACACAAAACGTGTTGTGGTTTTTCCTACCGAAAGGCGCTACATTCTATTTTCAGTACTCTTTGTTTGCACTTGAAATACATATATTCCTCACAGGCATCTCTCTAAGTTCATTGCCTATGACGTGCACCGGCACAGCGTCTTCAGAGATTTGAGATGGTTCGGAAAAATGTTTCAATTGGAAGCCATCTCAGAAAAATTGTCTTTACTTTAAATATACAAAAAAAAAAGACAGCGATCGATCTCGCACCTGGCAATTGAACATATCGTGAGAACTCAGTGCCGTTGCCGCATGTGGATCACCAGCTATTCTGCCACACATTGTAGTGGTATCCCTTTTCCCTGAAGCAAAACAACCATGCTCTAAAGGACCGTTCTTGCGATTTAATGCACATATGATCGGCCATCAAAAGAAACCAGATCCAGTGCATGTGTGCGTACAAAATAAGGACTACGGGGGCAGAATGACATAAAAACCCAAAGCGCTACGATTGAATTAAAAGGATAGGAATTGAAAAGCGACAAAGAAAACTGATTTAACATAGAAATGAGTCTGCAATGTGCAGTTGTGCACCCTCTGAGACCTTTCAGATGTTCGAGCAACAACACCCTGAAGGAGCGTGGGAACAGAAAAAACCGTTTCGAGTTGTTGTTCGAGGATCAAGTGCATGTGTGGATCTGTAAAATGCAGCTGGTGCTGACCTTTTTCCTTATTCATGCTTGTGTGATTATGTTTTTCCTTATATGAATACTCATCTTCAGATTTGTCATGTAACAAAAAATCGTTAAAATTATTCGAAAAGGAGAAAAAAAAACCAAGCACCCTAATTAGACGCGGCTAGAAAGATTTTATGTTAATTAATATTTTGTGTATGTTTAATGTGTCTGCATTTAAAACTACACGATTTTAAATTAACATGAATTCTTACATAACGATCTTTCGACACACATTTAAATGACCCGGTAATTATGCGGAGACGATTCCATTTAAATATTTTATTGAATCCATCACCGTAGTCCTTGTACTTACTTAAATAAAACAACCGGATTTCGATTTAACCTTTTCTATTAAACATGGAGACGCGAAAAAAATGTTGAGTTTCATAAATCGCCTCCGCGAAAATCGGATTCACGAAATTTACATCTTAAGGACTTTCTCCGCACCCAAAATCGTAAATTCATTGATTATTTGCCAGTAGGTTTGTTTTTTCCGTACATAAGGAGATTGTGACTCAACTGATTTATTCGCGTTAATGGCGGTCTGCGAAACGCAAAATCGAAAGTTTCCGAGATTTATATAAAAAAAAAAAAATGTCAATACATTGTGCACCATATTTGTGACAATATTTGCAATCTTCCACCCACTCCTGAATAGCATCGAGACGAAGTTGAGCACCAAAACAGAAACCACGCGACACACACACGCATCAACATGTGAATACACATTTCATATGAACGAACACAAATGTGTGAAGTAAGAGGATTCAGCCCCCAACAAATTTCGAATTTTTTCAGCTTTTTGATGGCGCGATTAATTGAAATATTTCTACATTTTTTAACAATTTTTACATATATTATAAGGAGACTTTTATGCAGTTTCCATATGAGTCCAAAATTACAATTTTATGTTATAAGCAATCAGTTGTGTATGTTTTTTTTTTTTTAATGAACGGGAGGCGTTTTCCGTGCTAATGTCGAATGTGTTTTTTATTTAGATTATTTCCACACAACAAAAAATTATCTGCCATACGATATGACTGAAAATCATTCACAAACGATTTCTGATTTTCGCATTTTACACCAAAAAATTAATTTCTAGCATGTAATTTTTAAGTAAATATAGTAAACAAATAAGTGAATTATGGACGAAGCGGACTTAGCACTTCAAATGTCTCGTATCAATTATAGCGACAGTATCAGCTGTTGTTATCAGAAAGTAATGAACATACATGTAGCAGTGATAAAAAAGAACGTTTTTGTGGAAATTATTAAAAATAAAACAAAATAAAACGATCATTAAATAGAAAACTTCAATTTTATGTATCGATGGGAGTCGGAGGCGTCCCATTATCATGGGCCATGGCCCATGGGTAACAAAAAATGCCATTATACTCGCTGTCAGTGCTGATAGCACAACATAAATGAACGGTTGTTACTTCCGTCCGGCGAGTATTTTCAGCTAATCACATTTGTGCCAGGCCAGAGATTGCTGTGGCGAGTGCATAGAGCAATTATTTTTAAACTGAAGCTTTGTTATCTACAACAACAAAAAAAAAACAGAAAACATGTCTTTCTTATGGTTTAATGGCCGCCAGACGAGGGAAATTGCACTCAGTTTGCACGAGAAAAGTCGCAAAGCCGGCAGACTTTAAGAACAACCAGACCATATTCCTGTGTTTCAAGGAATTACTCATAAAATTTTTCCAGCAATATACATATTTGCATCAACCAGCCCCATCATGAATCACTTCCTGAAATGGCATATGTAGCACATTTGCGCGAAGTACGTGCCGCATGTGCCAAGAGTCTTAGCAATTGTCGGCGGTGGCGAGCACTTTCTTGCGAATAGGAAGACATTTTGGATGCGTTTTCAAGGCACGCAACATTGCAATAAACGTTGTACTAGACTAGAGAAGTAAGAACACAACAAAACCAATAAAAACATTGAAAAGGAAACGATCTTGCGACGCAGAAGAAAATCAAAAGTACCTACACACTCGCTCAAGTTAGGTATGGTGGAGAGTTTTGTTTATACGAGCAACAGCCAGAGCACCACGCCAAACCCATAAAAGCATATTATGTTATATGTTGGACCGTGCAGAGTTGAAGAAGGTAAGTAGAGGAATTGCGAGCGCGCGTCTGCAATGTACTTAAATAACGAATGTGTTCAGACTTCAGACAACAGTGCGAGATAACTAAAACGTCGGCCGTCCGACCAAGTAACCCAAGAACGTTCTACTCTTTCCATAAAGTCTGAAGCGAATTCCCTTTTTCAATGGACTAATGGTGCAAGCAGAAGAAGAACAGCAGAATAGTTTGTTGCCGTTTTTTTTTTTCTGTTTAGTTGCCCAGAAACGTGTAGGCATCTCAGAAGTCTTGTGGCCCGCAAGCTGAATGTATGTTATATGGTAGAATTATGGCGGATTGGCGGCAGTCGGCGGCACAGTACTATTAAAGTTTCTTCTGATTATCTTCAGGTTTTTTTTTCTGCCCAAATCTTGGCGAGTTTTTTTTTATTGCGAAATGGTTTGTTTTGTTCTTTCATATGGTTAGCGTCTTTTCTACCTGAGGCGCATATGCTGCCTGATGTTCTAATATGTTTGCTTTGCCCAATTGTAGGCAATAAATCCTTACACATTAATGATGCAAATTTTAGCACATATTCGATACTAAAACATTTAAAACCGAAAATGGTACGGTCAGATTTCGGAAAACATGTAAATTGTAAATACGCTTATATACTTGAATGAAATTATTATTTATTCAGAGTTATGTGGAGGTAGAGAGCTGTGGAGTGCAGCTTTTACAGCGTGCAGACTCGAGTCAAAAAATCGCGCAAACAAGAAACCGACATTTTGTACGTTTGTATAAAAAATTTTAGTGAAAAAAAAAAATTAAGCTTCCTGCAGGTGTGTGAGTGTGTGGAACACGCCATCGACAATACAGCCACAAGATAACGAGTCGACTGGTGGAGAGGCACACAGTGACAACACAGCACAAGAGCTAAACCAGTTTTTTTGAAAATCAAAGTGAATTCCTCCTCCAGTCTTCAGAGGTGAGACTGGAGTTGTGGTAGTTGTTTTTGTGTTTCTTCTTTGCCGTCATCTTATTTAATTTCATTTTATGTTTTGCTTGGATCGTCGACGTGTTTCGGTTGGCTACGTCAGGAAAAAACAGGCAAAGCGCAACAACACAAAAACAATTCATTTTTAATGCAGCAACAGGGATGGCATGGCAATACAAACGAGGAAAAATTAATGAAATGACTATCTCGATATCACACACAAAACAGGTAACGCCATTTAATAATTAAAATAAATTTTTAGTAGCAGAAGCACGAGAAAAAATAAACTTGATTCTGCAGAAATTTGGTGGCCATTTTGCGAGTCTTTATTAGCATCGTCGTTTTGTTATTCAAATTTTTAGTGGAAATCTTTATAAGAAAAGATTTCTGAAAGTATCTGGATCTGGAAGAATTCTTAGGCGTGTGCACGCCAAGACAAAATAGTCTTGGTTCTATCAAAAAATAGCAAATTTCAGAATTAACAAATGATTCCGCAAACAAGCCAATAAACTGGTTGTTAAGGTAAATTCTGAATTGCAGAATTTTTCTCAGGAGACCACTTAGCCCATGTTGAATCATTGGAAATATTATATTACTGCAATTTTTTGGATTCTTTGAAATCTTAACCAATTTTGATATCTAAGACAAATTTTTTAAATTGCAGCAATTTCGGTGGATAAGCATCGGCTCTTGAACATAAATTCTATGTGTATGTAAATATTGTCCGTTCTCTAAATCAGCAGACATTTATCGCATTAAGATTGATGATTAACGGCTGATGAGTAATGAAATGACAAATGAAAATCTCATTGGCCATACCCACGTATTCTTTCTGGCAATCACTTTATCCAAGCTGTATTCTTTGCGGTTTATGTATGGACATTGAGTGATTAAACAAAAACATTTGACGCGTACCTCAATGGTTTCCTGTACATGTAATTCGTTAGTCATAAAACATTAAAATTTATGCACAAATCACAAACGGGGCCGCCATTACGAATTTGCAACATGAACGTACTGAGAAATGGCCCCGTCGTGAACTCGACAAGGGGATGTGCCGACATGTGTGCGCAACAGGCAGGAAAACCGGCAAACGAGGGTTGGCTTTAGTCGTTTTCAAGAAAACACATGCGCACACACAACATCTTTCAATGGAAAACATAAACCACCAACAAGTGTTTTCCGGGTACAACGTGCCCATGTGCTAGCGGCGACTCCTCAGCGCTCTGCAACAACAACAACAACACAGTGAATTTTGTACAACTCTAATCAAACATTGAACATGTCACATATGAATGCGCGCATCCGGAAACAAAGATGCATATCGCTAAATAATTGCAATAGACAAATGATGTTGCAAATGACGCCAGTAGGGCCAACCATTTTGCTGGACAAAGCATTTCCGGCATTTATTACTGCCTCATCATACAACTAAACCATATTTAATAATACATACAGGTAAGGCAATAGTGATTAATAAAAATGCGACTTCAAAAAAAAAAAAAAGTAGAAAAGATACGAGACGGCCCAACAGCCTTGAGCAATTTCAACATGTCATATTATATGTTGAGTGGATTGCGCTCGTACAATAGGTAATGGAAGACCTTGGACTATCATTGCAGCAATTTTTCCTATAATTGTCGGAATCGCTGTGAAAAACTGGTTGCTATGTATTATTGTGGTGAAATTATAATGCACGTTTTTTCGTGGGACATGCACTCAAATCATACACAACATGACGTACTTAAAACACAATCTTGTAATGTTTTAGTCACGGTAAAAACACAATAATTGTTCCAGAATCAATAAATTTTCGAAAATGTTGGAAAACTGCCGTTACACCTAACTAGCCCTCCAAAGTGCCAGCCACTTGCAATTTCTTTTGAATTGAACGATGGCATTGTAGCTGTTCTTTCAGCTTTTGTGCCGACAGCCATTTTAATGGCCCCAGCAAATTGGTTTTGTTTTGTTTTGTTTGACAAATTTATAGCCATTATTAATCTAATTGTCGACACACCAGAAACATTTTGTTCAAGAATTTTCGATAAATAAACACAAAGAAAGATGTTTTACCTTCAAGAGTATATCGCCAAAGTCGTAAAGTGCGCCCGTGTGCATAATTGCAGTCGACATAATATTACTCGAAACGAAACTTCGTCTTTTTCAAATATTTTAATTTTTGTAATGTTTTTTCTGTTGAAAACTTTGCGTTCTCAATTCACTGTTTCTTTTTTTTCAATTTCTTTTCGCTACCAATTCAATGCAACTGAATTTTCATTGAAATATGTAGTCTGGTGGTTCACTTGAATGTTGCACTTGCTAATTCACTTGTACTTTTTCTTGTTATTATCAAAAAAAATATTTTAACGTAGAATCACTTTTGCGTTAAATTTTCATCACAGATTTATCAGATTTGTAGAATTTACATAAAATGCAATGTCACCGCGCGCGGAATTGAAATATCCTAGAGTGGAGCAGTGCCGAGCGCTAATTATCCTTCGCGTTAATTTATTGTTATTACTGCTGGTTGTTGCTATGTCAATATTTATTTGCAAAATAATATCAACCGTTATATTTTTAAATGAAAATAATCACAATTCAACGAAACTCACAATTTCAAATTTCTAGTACGACTCAAATTTTTAACGAACTTGTTTGCTCACTGTTGTAGTTTTAGCATAAATAATACATATAAAATCGAAACGCTAGCAAATAGTAACCAACATCGGCGTTCTCTTATGAATTTCTGTATTTTGGTTCTTGTTTGTTTTTATTTTGTTGAAATACTTTATTTATATGTGAAGGAAAAATTCACTCGCTCAAACTAAATGCGCACATGTACTCGCTACTCCGTTCGTTTGTAAACTAAATTCATCTGAACGTTTCAACCGCCGCTTCGCCGCAACAAACTGTTTTTGAAATGAAAATGAAAAGTGCGGCTTCTCTTTCGCTCTTTGCGCACACCATTATATGGTATATAGGCTAGTACATAACGCTGTGCGCTGCGCCGTACGTTGAGCAGTCGGCGTCGTGCTGCTTATGCGCCGCGTACATCTCCCCACATAATCCTGAATATCGCTATATGTTATATATAACAACAAAACATAATATATAATAATGGATAATAAAAAAGAACATACAATTTATCTCATAAACACAAATACCATCACAAAATTATATAAAAGTGCAAGCGCGGGCTTTGTAGCCGACATAGTAAGCGCGCGCCGCTAACGTCACGACTCACGTCGCGTCGCATCAGTCAGGCACTTTGAGGCTTGAGCTCAGCGCGACTTTTGTATGGATGTTGCAGCTTCACTGTGTAGAAAAGTATGATTTGCACTTGAAATAGGAAAAAAAAACAGTTTTGTATTTTAAAAGCTACGCGGCACAAACATCTCAAAATTTTTTTTGATCAAAACATTGAAAAAAAAAAGATGTTGCAATCCTGGAAGAAAGAGAAGAAAATATTAAGCATTACAATTTACAACTACATACTCAACTATCACTATATAGTATATAACATAAATATATATGATATATAACGTTAGAACTAGAGGTAATATTTTTTATGCTTCTTTTTATGGATCTATGGAGCAATCCTAATTCAATCCAACATAAAACCATTTTGTTCTATAGAATTTTGAGGTTCTGTGTTCCTTTTATCATCCCACAATAGTGCAACTGAACACGTGTATGGCGTGTGTATTCTAAGAAATATTAACGAGTTGCATTCACATCTTAAACAATTCTCCCTGTGTCTTCTGTGCGTAAGTCAGTTCAATCAGATTATTAATTAAATAAAAATTTATGCTGTCTGTTATGTATGTTTGCGTCTTAAAATCAAATGAGTTGAGACATGCTTCCAAGCATATGCAAAAATGGCGGTACTCACCTATATTCGGATTTAAATGCTTGTTATGTTTCTCGCGCATGCAAAAAAATTCGTCAAAAGTGTGAAACATGCGTTTAACGACTTTTTTATTATCCATTGTTGTCAAATGCCTAAAGGCTTTAGCATCATTGCATAATTGCTGCTTACAATGTCTTTCAATGTATAGTCAATATTTGTACGATTTTTGCATGAAAATATTTTATGTTGAAAACATTCATCCTTCGCCAGAAAATACGAGTAAATACTAAATTGTTTACCTACTGTAAAGAAGATACACAATTTAGTTGCTAACAATAGAGTTTACGACTTGCATTGTGTGTTGAAGATAACAATTGATAAACTATTTTTACAATTGACATGGATTAAAATGAGTAGAAGAGTTAATAAGTTAAAAACAATTTTTTTTTTATTTATTCTAATATGTATTTAAAAAAAAAAGATTTTATATCTGATCTACAATTTTTCAGATAGTTAAATATATGTGAACATAAATGGGGAGAATGCTCGTGCATCTAATTTATGCGGGCTTACCCTCCTTTACATTAAAACAGTCTTAGATGCACTTACTTACTGCATCACCAGTCATGGCGGGTGACCAATGAGGCGCTTCGACGAACTTTTCTGCATTTTTTTTTTTTTTAATAATAATAGATAAATAAATAATAGTTGATGTTTTCACCATTTGGTAAATTAAAACTAAGTTAAGGGTTTTAAACAAAAATGCTGTTTTGGATAGTTTTCGGTTTAATACATTGAATTCTCTTAAAATGTTGTCATAATTTGTTTGACATAGTTTTGTTTTGGCGTTTAAAATACGTCCAACCAATTAACCTAATAAAAGGGTGTTGAGATATAAGGAAATATATATTTTATGATTTTTTTGAGACCTTAAAATGTGAATAATAAGAAACAAAAGGTAAGGATTTGATGATCCCCACAAAGAAAAGATCTGTTC
>JANSTS010013179.1:0-40350 GCA_026546915.1 Sylvicola fuscatus
TATATATATATATATATATATATATATATATATTATATATGCACAGCTGCACTTTCAACTTAAGCTTCAGCCCAAAACGGTTACATGCACTTCAAACAAGAGTCCGAACTAGCTAGAATCACGAAACTATATCCCTTGACTTCACATCGGAATTTTGGCAACAGCCCACTTATATATGACAATATAAGTGATTTGCCATACAAACTAATAAGTATTGGGAATGTCTTAGTTTGTGCAAGCCATTTTAGTCAAATGACTTAGACAATTGACAGCTGAATCATGTATTACCTGTTCGTATATCAAACGTAGAAGACTCTCAATGAGGCCACCACCTCCAGCATTACCTATAATTTTCAACAATTTGGCCGGCAGCATTTATAATTATGTTTTGCAACACGTCAAACGAATCACTGTATTTATGAACTGCATTCGATGTTTTTGGCGGTGCTGTTTTTGTCTTTCATGCGATGCTATGCAATAAGTGCTGGTTGCATACTCGTACATTCTGGCGTTTATGCGAGTTTTTGGGGAGGTAATATCGCCAAATTGGCAGTAAACCAACAACGTGGGTATATATTTATGGAAAACCAGCACAATCTACACATACTCACGCTATTCCCATCCAAATTGCAATAATAGCGGGGCACTGGTTTTCGGCTGCAGTTGCATCAGCCAAAGCTATTCGGTCAAGTGCAGTAATGAAGCCGTTTCCGATGCAACGAGCTCTCGCTTTTTGGAAAATGCCGTGCATTCACTTATACGTCCAGTGCATACAAAACTATATGCATATGGAATAATACGAAGGACATAGCAGATTGGTATAGAGTAAAGTTTGCATTGGGGTTGAGTGGCATGGCATTGAATCCTATAATATTATTTAAATGGCCCGAATTTGGTCGGTCTAATATTGCCTGGATAAAGTAGAAGAGTGAAGCTGCATGTTGGTAGGATTTAGTAGCGTCAATAAATTCGCTGCATTTTCGTTGCATTCACCCCTATTCAAAGCAATTACAGCTGAGATTTAAGCGGTCTACCATTGAATTATTCAGTTCAAATTTAATAAATCAACATAAACAACTAATTTGAAACTACACTGCATGTTTAGCATACAAATATTGTTATTTCTGTTATGCTTAAATAACACAAAAGTTAATGTTAACATCGTTCATTAGCTATTTTCGGTACTAATTACAATTTCAACACCACCCACATCGATGAAAAATTTCACCCTAAACATCCTATAATTACAATAGCGGCACTCTCAAACCACAAATATCAATAAACTATAAACTGTGGGCGAAAATTAAATTTTAAATTCTGTAAAATCAATTTAATGCATAGAAAATGGTACACCGGATGACGCCCATCTGTCGCCGTGTACGCATCCCTCGTCTGACCGGCGTTGGTCGAATTCTAAAAGCTGGTCTGATGGGGTTAATTGCCTCACAAGGCTACTCAATGTGTGTCTACTAATTGATTGAGAGCAATTTGTTGGGAGGGGGTTTGTGATTGGGGTTGGGCAATTTTTGTTGTACAATTGCTGATGAATTAACAATGGCTTTTGCAAACTTTAATAAAACATAAAAAGGTGATATGGCACAACAACTTGTTGCTATTTGGTATTTTTGCCCGATTTTGTACGTCTTAAGATGGATTTCTTCTAAAATAAAATAAAAATCCACTCCACAAATACGATAAAACCTAGTAAGTTTGTTTTATGTAAAAAAAAAAAAAACTCTTATCAGCGACGCGATGTCTCACTATTCATGTTCACACCTTTCAGTTATATTTTCCTGAATGAAACGTCTCATCTCCATCTTAATTCCTTTCGCCCCACTGAACGCACAAGTTACACAAAAGAAACAGCGTAAAATCACTTACAAACTCGTGAAAATTAAATTAGCATCGACCCCCCTAAAGGCACGACACGATGCATATGCGGACTATTTCCACACAATTCAGCCACATTTATGTAAAGCAGAGGAAGACAGCTACATAACTACATAGATGTGAGACACGTTGAGACTATTTTCTACAATACAGTCGGACGCATTATGAAGAATATCAAATTCAATAAAACATGAAAATCAATTTAATTTTCTGGGGCGGACAGAAATTAAAAGATAAACGTACAGGAAAGATGTTGTACAGAAGATGGACACGCGACAGGTTCGCGATGTGAGATTGTGGGCAATGTGGCAATGATGAAGATACAGATATTGAACGAAATTTTTCGAAATTCGAAAATTCAACAGAAAACCAAAATTGATAAAACAAAACACAAGAAAATGGGATAAATAGCGAGAGTCTGGCATATATAAATTCTATTGAATGGATGGCGTCGAGATGCTGTAAATTCAATGGTAGAAACGCGCTCCCTCGAATGTTTAACCGGGAATTTGTCCATAAATTGTTGGCAAGTTCAATTCAGGTGTAAGGGCATAATTTGAATATTTTAAAACGCAAAAGAAACTGAGAGGGTGACGAAGTTGGTGTCGGGGTGGGGTACTTCAACCGATATGCAGATAATGTGCCATAAATATTCCCAAAAAAAAAAAAAAAAAAATCACATTGCAATGTGATAATTTGCGTCTGAACGACTTTTAGTCCACCATAATGGAACAACAAGGTGGCAATGGCCGACTGATATATTTGGTGAGGGTAGTTAAATTTCATTATAATCATAAAAATTACGGAAAATTAGATTGTAGCACATTTTCATTAACAAACAACATTGATTACTGACCTCCAATATTTGCATATAGAAAGTAGCGTTAATGCTGAAATAATTCGAATTAAGTTCTGTTTAAGATCTCTTCAACGAATCCTTCGACGAATTCAATTGAAAACTAATGCAATTTCAACTTCATTTGCAGACTTCATATAGCAAACACAAGAACTACACAAACACATCAGCCTTGAACGGACAGGACAACAAACGACAACTACAGGATGCAGAACGAGTCGGTATCAATACGTGGCCTGTTGCTGGTGATTGTTTGCATCAGCAGTGGTGAGTAATAAACATTGATTCATGTCACCACAAATTACAAACGTAACATATATGGTATACATAGAACACAATACATCTGGAGTCTGAATTCCCCAAATGGGGGGGGGGGATGGGGGTGTGGTAAATCGGGGAGAAGGAATTTATTGTAAAACCATTTTGTGTTGAAATTCAATAATAGAATTTAGCAGGAGTGCGAGTGGCGAATATGTTTGGCAGGAAATAGTGGATGGGTGGAGTGATCAATTCAACATGCTTGTGCGGAAATCTTGAAGCGACTATACGACCCCCACACGAAGAATACAAATATCCACACACATTCGCCACCAAACAAACAGCTTTTTCTGTGTTTCTCCACCATACATATAAATTCCGTTATTCTTCGTCTTCTGTTTTTTTTTTTCTTCATCTTCTCACACACAGCCCGACTGACAAACAGGCTCACCATCTCCCATTCTCATCGCAAAGTGGGATCTCCGTTTGACCTCTTTATGAACCGCCATTATTTCATGCTGCCGCCGGCACTCTTCACTACTCCACCGGCATCCCACTGGCCAATGGTGGATATTTATTTTTTATTTTTATTTGTTCTTTATTTGGCACCGAATTATTGTAAAGCATACGTTTGGCCCGCTGTATGTACCGAAACTGTGTATGGATACACATTTGTGATGGTCGTCCATCTTCAGTGGCATCCTGCCACAAGCTCCTTTTCGCCGGTAGCGAATACTGTGTAGCAAAGAAACATGCCAGCATATCTGAAGAAGAGGCACTTCATTTTCATTGGTTTTTTTTTTTTTTTTTGGTTGGTTGAGGGTTGGATTGGAGGGGGTGCGAGTTGCCACCATCACCTTTTCACATTTTCCATCAATTTCATTCAATTTATATGATTTTCCTGTGCCGTTTGGCTGTTTGGCTCTTCCATACAGAGCAAGAAACATTTACTCACTCAGTGGAAGCGTATCACGATAGACTCGAAGAATAATCGGCAAACGGCCCAAGCAAAAACGTCACGCGGCCGAAAAATGGAGAAAAGTTTGTATTTCCAATTGTTTTCCACTCATGTTATTATTACCCTTATTTGCTTTGGCCTGCCCTCTTGTGCTATGATATAAATTGTTGGCGCCACCCCCTTGCCGTTCTGAACGTTCTCCATATACACAGCAAATGTGTACAGCTTCCCGAATATAATAAGTCTTCAGTTTTTTTTTTTGTTTTTGGGGCGCTATTTGGATGTTGCTTTTCGGCTGGACGGTTATTGCTTCGGACTTTTCTACAACAAATCTAACTATAAATAAACTTGTTTCTTTGTCCAATTGGATGCCTCATTTGCAGTTTGCTGGACTTTTTCGACTACATTCATGCAGGCCATTTGGCTTACAGTAATATGTCTTTTCGCCATTTTCTCCGGCACCAACAAAATACTTGTAGACGTTTTTTGTTGAGCCTTACAACACGTTCCATTCGATTATTGGAGGCCCGCGTGCGCCATTTGGCGGTAGCTGGTATATGGAGAATCCAACCGTTCGCCATTGAATGGGTCTGAACAAATACAAGCGACATTGACAACTATTCCATACTCCATTCAATTCATTCATTTCAAGCATTCGCTGATATACATATGTGCAAAAGTAAATCGATAAATGTCAATCCACACAGAAATGCCGCGATTGGCGTACATGATGTGAATTCCTTAACAAGCGATGCGACGCGACGCGGGTGCGTCTGCGAAGATGTGCTGCTGTCTCCGCTATGTCGTGGTGTCGTGTGTCGGCGTTGTCTCGAAATCATTGCAAATTAACTTAGTTCTATTGCGTTGAGCTTTTTCTTATACGGTTGTAAAGCGCCTTCGTTCGCTATAGTAAAAGACTTACGGTGGTGGTGCCGTATCAGGTGAAAGCTGCTGTTTCTGTTTTTTTGTGTGTCTAATGAGGTATTGTAATAAAGCTAAGTGTTTGAAGCACTTACGATAGTTGCATGTCGCTTGTTTGTGCTGCAGCAAGACAAATTTTCAAGTTAATTCCGAGTTGAACTTTGTCGAGCTTTGTTTAGTTGCTGACAACTTTTAACGTATTATTCATAATATAATATAGAAACTTATTTCTATGTTTGACAGTTGTTTTCTTTCATTCACATTTCACTTCATGACTATATTTGTATTCCAGCGGCCGGTTTATGGGTTGAATATTTTTATTACACCATCAAGTAAATTTAAAAAATTCAAATACAAGAAAAAAACAAACCAACCCAACGGCACAGAAAAAATTGCCATGTAAAAATGTTTGCAGAAGCAGAGTTTTGAATGAGAATTGTACAGAAAACTTTTGAACTATCATTAAATTTGTCTCATAAATAACGCCAAACGATGTCCTACATAATAACATTGGCAAAGTCAACTAAACAAATCTCTTAAATCTTGATAAATGTAAAATTCTCATCAAATTGAGATGCATCCATTAAAATATCACACAACAACAAAATCTAATCTCCATTAGCCTCATACGCTCGTCTACTTTATGTCCATCCAAACATCGTTATTTACATTTCTGTTTATACATATTTCTACCCTCAGTGTAACTACAAAAATAAAAAGCGGCTGCTTCACCAAAAAGCGCTCACTCACCCACTACATCATCCCTAACCCTACCAACCCCCTTTCAAAAGCTACAACCCTGCATCCGAAAATATGCCATCAACAATTTGTTGTACAGGCCCGCATAAAAGCGTCCGTAATAAATAAATCGGTGGGAGCCAGCAATGAATTATTATTTTGTACCCAAATGAAACGTCCATTCTGTCGGCTTCCATATAGATTTTTCTGGACTGTGTAATAATCACAAGAGGCATCGAACCTCATCAATATATTTAGCTAGCCTGCATTCATTCGTTCATAAATTCAACCATTTATCCAATTAAGTCACTTCAACTGTCGCATAAATTGTGATTTTGCGAAATGGACCAAACAGGCCGAAACAAACAAGCCGGCTTTACGGAATAGATGCACTTGGTTGTGGCAAGGATAACCGCACCGGACGCCATTATCTCAAGGTTAGAAGCGCGCGCCCAAACAACCCTTAATACGTCATCCCATAAAGTCATATCCACATACGCGCACAAATCTCCGGAATGGCTTCATTTTGTTTGCGTATATTTAGCTGGGAAGTGAGTGCTGTATCAAAATCACTTCCATCCGTATCGCATCCACCATCTATCTGATTCTCTCGTCACCGAAAATAGCACCATACCCAACCTCCCCTCCCCCCTGCTACCCTTATGCTCAGGCCGCTTCAACTCATGCGATAACCCTAACAACGAAAATATATGGCAACACGGATGGGGCGAAATTTCGAAAAGAATTATTGGATCGAATGGATCAAGCTAGAAGCTCATTATTGGAATCCGCATGTCTATTTCGATATTATGGACATAAAATTTCACGATTGCCAAGTAAATCCTATTTTTATTTGGGCACAATTTCGCTCACACTCGCGCACACACAAATCCACCGTCACATCAAGATGAAGACAGAGAATTGGTGGACGGCAAAAACAACAAAAAAAAAAAACTGCACCCCAAAGACGTTGTTATAGATATGTTGAAGCAGTGATGAAACAATAGATAAATTTAAAAGTGGACGACAAAATCAAAGGCACCAACTCTCCACACATTGAAGGAGTTTCGTCCTGATTTGTGGAAGGTATAGCGTTCAATTTCCGCCAGGCACAGATGATCCATTGCTAGTGTGACTTGCCAAGATAGTATTTGTTTTGAAGCAATTAGTTGCCCATAGGAATGTCAAGATGCGTCGAAGCAAATCAACAGTGAGACAGTCATTTTGATTTAATTGCCCTAAAATTAGTCCACTGAACCTTCTATTTCAGTTGAAGGGCACAACATTTGACGGAAGGTTAATTTTAGCCCACTGAACTCAATATACAGTAATTATGTTATATGAATTCGATGTATTCATTACTGTCATAAACATAGAAATTGTCAACGTGATTTGATAGATAATCAAGAGCTAAAAATAATAAACTAATTATTAGATTCGACGAATTCTACTGAAATTCTGCAAAATAATTTAAATGCAAATTAATTTAACATTTACATGCAATTCACAGAATTTCGGTGATTTGTTTTTTGACTTCAATTAAATTATGCATAAGCAGTCCGAAATATTATGTTTTCGAATTTATTATTAAATAAATTCAATTTACAATGAGATTGCATTTGTATTATTTGTGGTGATGATCTGGGGGGTGTGGCAATAAAACAAATAACCGATATGGCCAGAAGGAACAGATTCTTTAAATCCATACTTGAACTTTTATTTGTTTTACTGCAATTGTAAATAAAGAATTTATTAAGCTTTGGTTCAACGAATAGAATAAGAACTTTTGTCGTCGCTATGCGATTTATTTACCCGCGGCCATATGGTGGGAAACGCAAAGAAAATCGACGTGAACTTTAAATCCTGCTAACACTCTAGAATATACAATTCACCACCTTATCCAGTCTTAATTCTCACATTTCCTTCACACATCCGTTCTACCTCATTCCATAAAAATACAAAAAATGTGGTGCAGTGAGAAACAAATTATCAGACCGCAAACAATAACACCAGTAGAGTCGCGGCGCGCCGCGACGCGCCGGTCCAAACACCTATATAAAGGTGTATAAGAACTAGAATAACGCTGTAGCTCAAACTTAATTGAAACTGAGAAGAACGCCAAATAATCAATGTAGAAACTGGCGAGATAAAACGAGAATGAGCGCGACTTGCTGTTGAAGCATGGCAAGGGTGGGTGTAGGGGGTGGGTTTTCGGGCTCTTCGCTTCGAGTGTACAGAATGAAATAATAAAACATTGAAAACGTGACTTAACTAAGCAAGATGCTCGATTTTCCATAAGGTGAGGAGAACGCGCGCGCTTTCTTAATACTCGCGCAGGAATGTGGTGGTAACAAAAAATGAAAATAAAAAAAAAATATCACCCCTAAACATAAGGGGTGGAAGACAGGTGGTGGTGAATTTCTTCTCAGCAGGTTGTACGAGGTAGCTGGGCGGATCGGGTTAAGTATGTAAGAGAGAGTGAGACAAAGATATCTAAGACGGAAAAACGGATATTACAGGCGAGCCCGCGTGATCGCGTACCGCATATCCAAGACGATGTTAATTATAGAAAATGAAGCTCTGAAATTAAGTTGTTGGATTTAAACGTGCCATAGTTGAGAATTAAGTTATATGGAAGCATCGTGACTATATGAGCAGAATTCAGAAAGAATAAGCGCTGGCGTTCACTAGATTAAAACGTTGTCACAAGTTTTATTTATGTTAAAGATTTTACTTAAGAGCACGAATTAAAATCTTATTTGAAATAATATCTTCTAACAAAATAAAATTAAATTATTAATTGAAAATGTGCGAATAATAAAAAAACACGCGACAGTAGTAGTGCAAAAACTCTTTATATAAACAAAAAAAATCTAGTTTTTCTTACAAAAACCGGTTTTTGACCTTGAAGGAATTTTTTTGGACCTTGACATATTCAGCAAAGTTGTTGGTCTTATTAGGGCCTACAATAGTGTAGAAGTAAATATATGCTAAAAAGTTAATGGTTCAAATGATAGAAAAAGTTATGTGACCTTGATACATTTTAAAAAATTGTTTGTCTATCTGAGTTCTATAATTATGTAAGACATTATTATACCATAAAGAATAAGAATTTCGAGTTTTTGGCATGTAAAAAAATATTTATAAAAAAAAACGTGTTTCCACATCATTACATTTTTTGTTGTTGTCAAAATCCTTGGATAACAAGAATACATATACTACCCCATATTGTTTTTTGGAAGCAAAAAATTCCGATCTGGTTGGTACGTATAGAACTAAAATTAACAATTTGACTGACAAGACCAAACAAATTTCAATGAAAAGAGGAAACATAGTAAAAGTTTGTGTAACCTCGCTGATAATTAAAGGTGGCGACATCGAAAAGGTCGATCGCTGTTCCGTTTCCTTTTCCACCACAGCATTGCGGCGAACGAATTCCCTACAGGCTCTAGCAATGAGTTGTCACCATCGTCTTCTTATTTTACTTACAGCCGCAAAGTCCCCAAAGGCATCTCAAGCTAACTTGCTTCTTGACGATTAAGTCACCATGTTTTCTCTCCTTCATCTCCAATTTACTTGTCTCTAATTGCATTAAATGATGAACAATTTTCGAATTTTTCATACACTGATGAACACCAAGCCAATTCGTATCATTTTGGGCATTGTCAACGTCCAGTCAGCGCCTGTTTGTAATTAAATGTGATGTAGTGCTCAAAGGGATGGCGAGGCGACTTGATTGGTGTGTGAACGCGAAACGAATTCGCAATCAGTTTGGTGAGTGAAGAGTCCGCCTGAATCAATTAATTGACAGCGGAAATTCTGCACGGAAACTTGAAATGAAGTCACCAAATTGAAGGAATCAATCAAACTTGTAAAAGCTCACTGTTAAAAGCTCGCTTGGCGACAAAGTGCGGAAAAAAAAAACAAACTAAAAATTCGATGGTAAAATAACGTAAATTCGACATGAGAAAGGTCAGGCCCCTGAAACCGCCTTTACAAAACCATCAACATAACTCAATCAACATTTTTACGCAAAAGATAACAAAACAGTCGAACAAACAACAAGAGAAACATCCAGTCGACCACCCAACTGGGGCAGAAGGGATAAGGTCATGTCAGGGTATCCATAGCGGAACTCAATTCTTGGAATCGGTGGAAATGCTTGGAGCTAACCATGATCGTTTCTTTCAGCCCGCCGAAGAAATTAACGGTTGCCCAAGACGTTTTGATAAGAAGATTGGAAATGATGCGAACAACACTGAGACACCAAACGCTCGCCCGTACACTTACTTATCGATGGATGACCTTTCTTATTTCCTATTGATGGTGCTTTCTTACTGTATTCCCTTAGCACATACTTCAAATCGCCATTATCATCTTAACACAACAAACTCTGCTTGTTTTTCGTCCACGAGTTGGGATGGTTTTTCTACTGTCGCCGATTTCTAGTCATCTTTTATTATTTTGGTCGCGATCTTGAGTTCAGCTCCCGCTGGACCCTTGTCCTTGCATAGTACACGAATTTCTTTTTGAACTTTTACACCTCTGTGCTTAAGAACTAATGGCGTGGAAAATTAGTCAAGGAAAAAGTTTTCTCTTTTGAATTTTCTTCTTCTATTTCTTTCGTCACCAGTTCTGTTGTTGTTGTTGATCCTTTTTTGTTTCACATATAATTTATATGATTTTTGTTGAAAAAAAAAAGTTTATTGAAGTTTGAGGGATGGGTCAGTTGTTTATGTTCAATATTGGTGGGATTCGCGATGATTCAAATGTAGGAAAATGGAACTTTTGTTGTAATTTCGTTAAAAAAAACGTATTTTTATGCCAAAAGTTTAATTTTTGTTGTCAGTAGAAATTTCATTTTATTAAATTTTTTTCTGATTTAGGTTAGAAACTATTCATTGAACAACATTTCATTTGCTGATTTCTCACATCCCGACTGAATCAATTTATGCAATGCTGAATTTGCCAGACTTACATGCAAGTCGCATTTTGTCGTCATTTCGCCCTTACTTCGTCAACGCATTTCTACAGAAAACGTGAATATGCAATTATGTGCATAGAATATTAGTGAATCAATAAGACTCTTGAAACAGCTTGTTTTGCTATGGTGCTCGAATGCATGCGCCACCACCCCCGCGGCAATGTGTGTGTGTGTGTGTGTGGGGTAGACTAGATGTTTTTTGCGTTATATGTTGCCGCCAGCTGCAGCAAATAGATGTTAAATATTTGCGTTGGCATTTCAGCTGAATTATATTTATCAGGCGAAAATAGAAGTTCACTTGCCTACGGCTTAGCAGCGAGATGTGTTATATTGATGTGTGCAATTGTAATGTGCTTTAGCATAGAGTGCTTCTATGTTGCTGCAGACATTTTTTTTGTTGCCATGCAATATGGATTGATGCTTTGTACAATATTTGCGCTGAGATTTTGTGTCATGTGTAAATGGAAATTAAACATATTACATGGATGACGTTTGAACAACTGATGCAGATGCGAAATGTTAGAGTTGCTAGTTTTGTCGTATTTTGAGTGGGATTAAATAGTCAATAGGCTGCTCAATCATCTTATGAGCTTATTGGAATTATTCAGCTTAAGTATATTGATGCATTTACATATCATCAATGTAAAATGCAGTCGTTTCATTATTATTTAAACATTTTGGGCTTTCAAATTTAAAAAAAAAATTGTAACGGATTTAAAAAATACTGTCGAGCTATTGAGCTGATTAAAACATCAAATAAATCAATAAATAACAATGGCTGTGACTTTCAAAAGTGATATTTAAACGCATTTCGCCAAAAATAAATGTTAAATAATTTTCTAATTTAATTCTTTCAAAATAAATGTTAAACTCGATAATCACAATATATGAACTAAAGCTGAAGATTTCTTCGCGAAATGTTTATTGGATTTTATGAACATTGAAAATGTTTTTATTTACGAAATGTAATTCTTCAACATGCAATTCTTTTATTTAAAACATCAAAAAGATTACAATAAGATGTACTATAATAAGATAAGAACTGAGCAGCGAATTTTTTAAAATCATTTGAAATGTTTGGTCAAAACTGCATGTAACATATTGTTACATGCAGTTTCATGTTGTCATTTCTCTGATTTGGTTGACATTTTTATCAATTTTAAACAAATCACAAACTGTTTTATTGATACATCTGTTTTTGGTAAATACTAATTAAACAACTGAAATGAAAACAATCGCATTAATCTATTAATTCCAAAGCTTTTCCAAAATGAATATTTTTGAATCGCCGAAAACATAATAGAACAACGAATTTTATTCAATACGCGCATAACCACAGTCCACAATCAATAATTAATACTGAATACTAAAAGAGGATTAAAAATCGAACACCAAAAAGCGGTCGGCTCAACTTTTATTTCAATTCTATGTCCATACTTCTCTACACATCCTTTTTTCGCCACACATTTGACAAATTACACAATAAAACAACCAAAGCTGGAGGGATGGTAAGGATAGGCAGTGTCACACATAAATTCTTGATGTTTTTGATGATCAATGGATATTTATTAGCAATAATCAAATCATTATATTGATCACTGAAGCTGAAGCCAATTAAATAAACATAATTGCAAATTGGACAATAGGCTAATAATATATGAGTGTGGGTGTTTCATGCTAACCACATCCATACGCCTCAACACATGTGTACAAATTGAGCAAATATTCAATCAAAGACGAGTATCTTTCGCGATTGTGTCGACATTCTTGTTAGAAACAATGTTTGCAATAAAATGAATAAATAGAAAGCTCGATATTTTTAATTCAATAGCGAAGAACCGAATTGACGTTGTTTAATAAATTTTAAAATAGAAATAAAATATGCAAACAAGATGTTGAACCCGCCCCGTCATCGCCACTTTCACAAAATAGCAAACATTCACTTTACAAGTGAAGCATTACAGGAAACAGGCTTATTACAGAACATTTCTCCACTGTTCACATATGAGAACACACATAACATAACTCGGTCGGGTGTGATGTCGTGAGGGTAGGGCTAGTGGGCGGCGATGGTGTGGGCAACATTTAGTGTTCAAGGGTGAAAAGTTAATGCTTTAAATTTTCATATTAAATTACAGTGTAAACGTTACACTATATCGCATACCTTTATGCGGCCATGATTCACAAGATGCACCATATATGTATCAAAAACCATATCCTCCGCAACTCAAGCCAGGATCCACACACCATCACCATCCACCCACCCCCCCCCACCTTCCCCAATCCACGAGAATTCATATTATTACAGATAACTGTATATAGAGGGATGGTGGAGGGGTTATATTAAAAGGCATTTTGCACTATACAACGTGGAAACGTTGAAAATTGTTTATGCCCACATTCACAAAAGACGTACAGATTGGCCGTAAGGCGGGTGTGGGCCATTTTCTTATGCTTGCTCTTTCGTACATTTTATACAATCTGTAATATTTATATGTGCGTTCCGGTGAGTAGGCGAGCAAGGTCTCAGTCCGCCAGCATATATATTTTATGGAACCACATCTTCTAGGCGAATTCCTCTACCATCCATATTTTTGGGGCTGTGGATTTTTCAGTGCTGTTGCATACTTCTTCTCTTCCCTGATACTGTTTTCTTCTTCTTTTTCATTTTTTTTTTTGTGTGTGTATGTTGTATTTTCCACCCACTCGACTCACATCCGCTGGTTCCCACCCTTGAAGAGGTAAAAACATAGAAGTTTTAAGGGCAAAATATTCAGGGTAACCATATAATAGAACATGTGGTGAGGCTTAGTTCGAAAATACTGGCTATATGTGGCATGAGCCATTTGGATGGTGCTCTCTTCGCGTTTTATTGTGTTGCCATCTGAGTGAAAGTTAAATTCAGAAGTTTTGCGTGAATTGAAGTCGCCTTAAACATGTTAAGGAACCGTTGTTGTCGTACACAATTTCGCAGGCGAAATCTGCGCTCGTGTGTCACAATATGTACACATATATACCTTAATCTTGTTGTGAATTATAAATAAAGCATAAAGGAATTTGTATTTAACGTTGAACACATGTGAGTAGACATATAGAAACGGGCCGCCCGCCCCTTAATTCATTGTGTAAGCAGCCCCATACATTTTTGCAGCAAAATAATCATAATAATGTGTGCTCATTTCGTTTCATAATCTTCATTTGTTATGTTATATATGCTGGATATATATCGTTTTGTGAATACGTTCATATAGTAAATATCATTTTCATGTTCTCAGCTCTCAACACTGACATGTACAGTGTACACATACGCGCACAAAAGAGCGAAATTTCTTTATCAATTTCATTTTTAGCAATTATTTGCTTGAAATACGTTTATGCACAACAAATACTTTAGCAATTGTATGACATTTTCTTGAAAAGCGTATATGTTTTGTATTACGAGTGGATAAGAAATGCAAATGATTACATTTTAAGGAGATGGAATGTCTTGAATGGAGTTCATTGTTTGCCGGATTGAAATGGTTTTCAGATTCATTTCTGGTTGACATTAACAATATATGGAAACTAGAAAAGCTTTCATACTTATAATAAAACTTTCAAATTGCATTTTTGAAAGAAACAATTCTCTACTTTCTGGCAGTTTATTTATGTGATTCAAGATTTCGGTATGAAGCCGAAGACAACACACACAAACTGGCATCAGATAAAGACCAGTTTAAAGATAATCAAAGATTTTTGCAAAATCAATTGATTCAATGGACGAATATGAGTTTTCTTATGACAGAGATTCCAATCTTAAACACAGCTCACCATCCACTTCTAATAAATGGTATCAATTGTTTTCGCTGTTCGACAACATAAAGCTCATGATCCCATTGTTGGATTCATATCTTTCACACGCGATTGTTTGCAACTACGGACAACAACTGACTCCTTTATGCCATACACTTGACTTTTTTATTTAACAGGAATTCCCACACTGCTGCTGGAAACTTTGTTCATTGTTTAATCGTCTTAAACGAACATGGCCAGTTAAAACAGCATCGACAGCGCCAAAATGCTGTAAATGTTTAGTGTACACAAAAGTGTTCGCCATTTATCGGCATGAGCCGGCGATGAATATGGCGGTATTTTGGCACCGCGACGATGATCGACAGCGGCAATCGGACATTTTGGTGGATTGCCGTTCGCGAATAGCAAACCCAACGATGGCAATAGCACATCAAACACACAAACCCACCATAAATACGCGGCTAAATGCCGGAACAGAATGCTCAGCGGAAATCACCATACAACACAATTCAATATTTTACAGCTTTTCGATGGGTTTGTTTGGGCTTTGTGAATTTTCACGATACGAGTGCCTACTCAAGAGTTGGCAGGGTTGTTTGATGTTGAACCGCATACTCAAAGTGGCCCACACCAATTGTACTGGAAAACATCCCTTAACCGTAGGTACAGCCACCCAGAAATGCTGTCAACAGAAAAAAGTTCTATCTATTACACCATCCAATTACAGCCAGCTAGTGTTCCGAAGAATGGGCACCATCAAGAGTAACGAGCGACACCGTCAAACTACAAGAACGCTGTCTTGATGCCGCTATTATTCAGATTCAGATATTTTTCCAAATCAATCGTTAACTAGAGGTTGCATCTATTTTTCGTCCTTGTATTTATGAAAACTTAATGCAGGATTATTCAATGGGCGACACCTGTTTTACAGCCAATTTAGTGGAATATAAACAATTTTTCTGTTGTACAGCTTAACCGTCGCCATTATACACCCCCACCCTCCCACTTTTGGGTGGTGCCAAGTTTGCACTGTGATTGTTAGTAGTTAATGGGCACTAGCTGGAGACGCGAACTTTAAGTGCTTGTCAAAGTTGTACTTCAAAGTATAAACGAGTAGAATATCCGCTTAGTGCAGTTGAAAGCGCGATGCAACTATGCAGAAAATACAATGCGGCTGAAAGCCTAAACTTTTGGTGATGTGGAAAAGCGCACGAGTAGTCTGTGCGGCGATGGTTCACATCCGCCGCCGCCGCCGTCATCCCTCCTTAACTCACCCCCCCCCCCCAACCACCGCCATCATTCCACTTTATGTTCATGCTATGCCCGGCTGCATCGGTTTTGCGTAAATCTCTGCACACATAAAGCATGATTGCCGCATAAACACCAGTTTCTAATGTTTGTGTTAACTTAAAAAATAGCAAGTGATGTAGACGCGCACATCCGCCACTGTATGCAGCCATTATGGTCCGAGGACGCTGCCACCGCGTCAATTGCGATATGTGGGCGCTGAATAAGAACTTAATAAAGGGTTACCAGCCAGCAAACCGCAGTTTTATTGCCACACAGCATATATGTGTGGTCTCTAACGTGTGTGTGTGTGTGTGTATGTTAGGCACTAATATTTAACAAAATCCGGAGGCTGGTACAATTGCGCGGGAATAGGGATGATGGTCGAGGGTTGACAAATGAATGAAAACACAGCCTGAAAACAAGTTGAAGTTAATTAAACCGAAACTGATCGTTGAAGCGGGGTTGGGATGGGTGGGGGTAGTTGGTGGGCTGGTTTGGGTTTCTGTGGGTGGATTGGTCTGTTTACTGTTAAGAAGGCTCGCGTGTGTACGCCAATAAGTCGCTGACACAATGACTTGCCTAAATATGTTTTCTTGTTACTTTAGCGCCAGCTTTTCTATGTAGGCGCGTGTATGTTTCTCCCCCCCCCCCCACATACACATATATTCATGTTGCCGCATTATTATGGTGCAAACTATATCGACATAATAAGATAAGAGGCAGAACACGTGAAAGTGGTAACCGTTCGTTTAAGGTGATTATGTTTGGGTTGTGAGGGGTTTTAATTTGCGCTGTCCTCATGAATTGCAGATTGGAAAAGTTGCTTTGCAGACCTTTTTGCTTTTGACAACATTCGGTGCGTGAAAATGGCAATTTACTGATTCCCTTTACGTCCTGGCAGCTCACATTAAATAATTAATTTTACTTATCATCAACATCTAGCTTCACTTTAATATTATTAAAAGCAGCCAGTTGCTTTAAAACACGCTTCTTAAAATATTCAGATTAGGCCATGTAAAACGATATTAATTTTTCTTCATTGAAAAATTGACGTTGCCCTTCTAATATCCATATTATCCATATACGATGCAGGACCTTCACTTGAATTTTTTGAGTTGCTAAAAGGATCAATGCTTACCAATGACTAAAAAGCTTTAAACAACAATTTTTTACCTTGAAATATTTAAGATAGAAAATTGATTTAGAATTACAGTTTTATATCGCTATCTTATCGATTTAAGTATTTTACAGTCTCATCCCACGGCGTCAGTAGATGAAGATGATTGAACACTCAACTACCTCTGCCCTGATTTCACTTTCTTTTTTTATAGCCATTCACTTTCTATTTGATTAAATCAATTAGCCATCAATTGCTTGATGAAATATACCGACGATGGTTTTTTTTTTTTTTTTGTCTCCATCACTTATCTTGAGGTGTCACCATTTCTCGTCAAATAAATCCGCACATATACTATACATTCGCATCAACGAAGGACTCTTTAATCATTTGAACTCGCATATTAGAAAAGAAATGCAATTCACAAAAAGCATTCAAGCATTAGAGTGAGATAGAAAGACTGAAGATTTACAATGACAGGCCGTAAAGTCCAAATGAAAATCAATCAAACGGTCGACTTAAATGGATGTAGCACAATTCTCTGTTATGTTGGTTTCCTTTACTTTTCTTTACTTATTTTCTTTTTTTTTACTGCTGCTGCTGTCCGTTTCTTTTCTATTCGCCCCATTTTCAGTTTGTTTGTTTGTTTGTTTGTCTGCTTGCTGGCCATCCCACCACCACCCCCACTCGCCATACCATCGCCATTCACATTTGAATTCCTTGCATTAGAGCAACTTCCTTGCTTCCTCCATTTAGACAGTAAATCATTCTGCGCATTTTGTATTTAGTTTTCCACGAAGCGCAAAGACTGGCACTGGAACATCTAGATCCTTGCTGTATATGTGGGGCAATTGCAACAAGAATAATTCATTAGGATGTGTTTAGATTTTCTTTGCGAAGTTTGCGAGAGAACAAATTGAGTAATAGAAACAAATGTCCAATCTGCCATATTATATGGAACTGAATAAGGAGATTGTGTGATACTCAGTTAGTATAAAAGCTTCAAAGGTAGACAGGACGACACCACTTTATATATAGTAATCATTTTTTTGTTCTTTTAAAGCTACTCATAAGATTATGGGCTTCAGTTTGTATAAAAGCAGGAGTATAGAAACAGGACGACACAACTTTATATAAAGTAATTTTTTTTTTAAGCTACTCATAAGTATATGGGCTAGAATATACTATATATATATATATATAAGTATATTTATGTAGTTTTGGGAGTACATATTGTTCGGTATAGAATAAGGCAACAGCCCGCACAATCAACGTACCGTCAACACATAATACCCACGTGTGCACATACTCTTCACGTGTACATGTGCAAATATTAATTAAACTCCGAAAGGATTGGAACGGCCAGCTTGAATTGAAATAAATTCGCTATGTTGGATGCGGATTGTGGACTGCGAGGCATTTGCCATTGTTCTGAGTCTGGTATTTGCCCAAATGCTGTCACAACTCCCGGCCACCCCACCTCCACCACCACCACCCACCCCCCTTTTATTCCTTTTTAACCGTACTAAACTATGAACAGACACATGTAGTTTGAACATATAGTTGTGGCTGTCTTTTATGTAAATTTTTTTCTAATTCCGGATGCTGGCTGAAGTTGGGAGGGATGGGTGGGGATTGGAGTCCGCACGTCTGCGAGAACTGAAATATATATAATTTGGGTAGCAGCCATCAGGACACAGTCCTTCCGCAGATATGGGCGATGCATTAAATTTAAATGATTCGCTTAATGAATATGGAATTTTGGAAAATTTTCCAGCCAATATATTCCCTTATCCTGTTTGGCTTGGAGGTACAACCCAGCCGCAAACATCTACGACACATGCCTCTAATTGTCATATTTATCCATGGAAGCACGCACACTCCTGCTGGCGTGTAGCTGGCATCCTTTAACCGATGCGAATTGAATCACAGCACGTTGTAATATTTACATCCGCTATCATAACTGATGACTAGATTAGTTATGTGAAGCAAAACTTCACATGTACAGCATAGCAGCATAGCATTTAATGTGGACTAATTCAATTGACAATGCTCATATCGGCTATGCACATTTTATGTGCATGAGACGTGATGTTTTGCGGATTCGGAGATACACCTGTGCGGTTTTATTGTTTTGTTTAATTTTGGCTTGCGTGAATTAGTGGCAGAAACGATAATTGCAAATGTTTATCTAGATTTAATGTGTAGAATCTATGTCACATTGTTTATAATTTAGCAATTTCATTTTGTTGACAACATGGCCATATTTGATTAAGAAAAATTGTATTGATGATTTGAAAACGAATGGCAACCATTAAATGTTTCGTTTGTATTGAATTCATATTTAAAGATGTATTTATATTTATATGTTAATGCCAAGTTAAAGATAAGATGTTTTTTACAATGAATACATCTTATTTTTGGAATGGAAACAACATTGTACCGTTGTGAAATAAGACAAATCAATATGAATAACAAGTTACAAAAACAATTTATAAAAAATACTGTTTTTAGCCAAAAAAACAAAAAGTAAGTTTTCAGTGAGATCTCTAAACCATGAAGCATTTATTAAAACTGCAGGAAAGAGGGCCATGAATAAAGTTTCAGTGCATTCAACATGATTTATAGTTTTCTTGGCGCGCATTTGCGGTTAGAATGCACTCAATTCATAAAATTGCCATCGTTTGGGAATCGGCACGCAATTCTACCAGTTTTATAATAATGCCACGAAAAATGTTTTATATGTTTTCCAAATAATGGAAGGCAAAATCGACCGAATAGAAATTGTAAGCAGCGAAAATTTGTTATAACGAAGTCAGATTTACCAATTCATCCCCTAAACATCCAACAGCCATAATTCTAATGGTATTACTCAATAAAATGCGAAGCAAACATCTCAACACACAAAAGAAACAGCATAATTCTCAACCGTAATGTTATTACTTATTAGTTATGACTTAACTGAATACAAGAAGTGATTATCCTCCTGATACTCACACATTTCAATTATATTGCAGAGGGAATGAGCACATTTAAACCACAGCTATCACGAACTCCGACACAGACAAAGCCGTCGCTGTCGCCACCTCCACGCATCGTTACACCATCTTCCAATCCGCCAGCCAAGGCTGCCGAAGCAACACCGGCGACAATAATAGCAACGAGAAGCTTATCTGGTAATGGTGAGGAGGACAGCAGCGGTGGCGGCGTCCACAGCACAACAAAGCCTGATTATTATGGCGTGACAAATGTGACAACTCAAATTGGTGGCATCGCTTATCTGCCGTGCAAGGTAAATGTCCCACTCCTTGACACACGACGCGTTGTGGCATGTGACGCTGAAAACAATAAACGGTCGCATCGTCCCGCTGTTATATGATCCTTTTCTATTATCACCTTTTTAATGAATATAAATTAGACGGTAAATGGTTGTTGGACTGGCACATTTGAGTGACGGACACTGCCCGCCACAATAACTATGCGCATAATCATTTGAATTACCATTTGCGAATTGCAGCTGGATTATCACGTGACACCTCAGTGATTTCCATTGAAATTCGAACTAATCCTCTCATTGATTTATGTTTTACGTGGTTCAATCTTTAATGTTGCAGGTTAAAGTGATGTACGATAAATCTGTATCATGGGTGCGAGTGAGCGACCAACACATCCTGGCGGTGGACCGAATAATGTTCATATCTGACGATAGATTCATATCGCTGTTCTCGCAGTCGACGGATACGATGGACAACTTGGGCAACTGGAAGCTGCAGATAAAATATGTGACACAGACTGATGCCGGCATGTACGAGTGTCAAGTATCTTCGGAGCCGAAGGTGTCTGCCAGGGTGTATTTGCACATTGTCGGTCAGTTGATAGCTGCATTTTTAGTCCTTTTCTACAATTTTCGTGTGTTTTGTTTGGTATCCTATATCGAAGCATTTTATTAAAAGTTCTGATTCTTTATATTTGTAAGAGTAGATTTATCGGAAGCAAAAAGCTCATTTATCTCAAATACTTGATTGAAATCCAAAAGCTCGACACTAAAAACCGTAATAACTTCTAACATCAAATCGCTCCTTAAAGATGATTATTTCAATTTACTGCTCTGCTTCATTTTAAAGTGACATCACGTTTAAATCATTCCATTGAATCTATGTTCACAACACCTGATTGTGTGCCGTTTTGACACTTAATTTGCATACACTTACACATATATTTCCACACATCCCCCCCCACATGATCCACACCTGTACCCACCTCCCCCCCTCCTATTCAAAAAGATTTAGAAATCAATTGCAGACCCGTTTCTGCGAAATCATTTGATAAATTATCACCGATTATCGAAAGGTGTACACACTTTTTAACACCTATTCCACTCCTGCCGCCACTATTGAGTCCTGCTAGCACTCGATCAACAAAAAACATCCCCCGCGACACACTTCCAGCCCATCCCTCTCCCGATATACGACTAACAACAACAACAACAACAAAACAGTAGTTAATCTTCAATATGTGGCACTTAAACACACGTGCGTGTTGCCATAAATATTCCAGTCAGGTGTGTACCAGTGAATATTTTGATTGAATCCTTTTTTATTCAATTCCATAGAGCTTATCAGCCCAGTGGTGAAATCAAACGATATAAAACGCCTTTTGTCAGCGAATGCGTGAAGAGGCGCGCGTTTAGCATATACAAATTTGGAGTTTAGCATAGAAATGCCAACATTACATATATCCATGGTTGTCGTGTGGTGTGTCTTCGCCAGTCGTGAACCTCACCAGCAATCCCTGATGACAGCCCCATTCAGTTGCATAAAATGGAGTCGAGTCCTTATACAGTTCATTGCAGTGCATTATCGCCATAAAAATGCAAATAATTTCCTTCATTATCCTTGATACCCATCGCATTCGCAAGTGTCTTCGTCGATATTTTGTTTTGCTCGATCTCCTTTTGCCTGTTTGATTGTTAATTGAATTGACTATATCACACCGATATTGTTGTTGGTTGTATCCTTTTTTTTGTTGTTGTTGTTGGTGTCGATCGTCTTGAACCAACAGTGCCACGTACCGAGTTGATTGGCGATACACCGCGATATGTGAAAGCTGGCAGCAAAGTGTCGCTGCATTGTCTTGTGAGTGGTGCCATCGATCCGCCGCTGTACATCATGTGGTACCACGAGGAGAAGCAGATATTCGCGGGTAATAAGCGCGGATGGGTAGCCGACGTCAAGCGTCACATGGTGGACGAAGGTGCTAGTTACAATACGGTAAGTACATTAATGTGAAGTAGATTTCAATATTGAAGCCGATTTGGACTCTGGTGACCCACAAATCCAGAATAGAAGAATATATTGTTTTGCATCATGAGAATACTGACTGGCTGCTGATTTCAGATTGGCACTCTGACAATTTCATCCGTGATGAAGCAGGACAGCGGCAACTATACTTGCTGTCCATCTAATAGTGCTTCAGTGAATATGTCGCTTCATGTCAATAACGGTTCGTATATTCGTTGGCGGCAATATCAATTCATCATTTAGCGTTCAAAGCCATTGCAGGAAGCCACCACCATCCAACATGGCTTCCCTTTGACTTGTTCTATCATTAAATGAAATTTCCATTAACCATTTTCCCATTATTTTCATGCTGCATTTTGTCCTTTATTGAATTCGTTGATCGCCATTCAATCTGTGCCCCATTGACGATACGGCCCCACCACCAATATAAACAATAAATGCTTGACACGGCCGCGTCGCGTCACCACACATGTGCGCGCACACACATCAGGCGACTATGCCGCATCTGCCATAACATCATGTGGAAGCGGATTTAATCCGCCGCATCTGCTCTATTTACTGGCTGCTGTCATTTATGTGGGATCGGCGATGGCCACCAACAACGCCATCGTTCCAATGATGATGAACAAGATGATAGGGATGATAACAACGTTTGGAACATGACATCCTGTCACAAAGCAGATGAATGCGGTGCGATTTGATATGTTCACGTGACAACGTTAATTAGTCATTTCTTAAATACGCGCGAGAGGGGGTGGGAGAGAGAGAGAGAGAGAGAGAGAGAGAGAGAGAGGAGAGGAGGACGAGAGGGGGGGTTTTGGACGGGTGGGTAGTGAGAGTATGGTGGGAGGCGCGAGTATGGGCGATTGTCAACAATCGCGATTGGGCGCGTGTAATTGTGACGGACTGCGTTATTTATCGCAGACGTCTTTACTGTATAAGATAAGATGTCGTTTACACATGTGATTATCATCCGTGTTGTTAGGTGTACGTCACTTGGTGACCATTTTAAGATTACTCATTTGTTGTGATTCCAACGGTTTTAAACTGAGTTTGATTAGTTTAATTGCTTGGACAGGTAACATGAAAAATAATACAATTGTTTGATATTACAGGTTCGCGAGTGATTAACTCACTAGAATTCATTGAGACCACGAACGTCTTCTGATGAAAATGCGCTCCGTTTAATTGTCTGCTTAGTTTGTTCCGTGATTGGGCTTTTGGGATGATATTGGAAGTTGGAATATCAAAGGCATCAAATCAACAAAATATATAAATATATTTTTACATGTGCATATCTCACTAAAAAATTACTCACTTAGATTTATAAGGAGAAAGAAAAAAACGAAAAACAAAGTCGCTCACATGCAGACTTTAAATTGTTTACATCAAGCAGTAATTTATGTGAAGAGGATTTTGCCGAATTGTTGTTTTATTTAAGTTATGGCAGTTTGTCCAAATCTTATGTTTTTTTTTTGTTTTGTTTTTAATTGTTATGTATCTTTAAAAAAAAAATTTGCCTTTCGTTTATGTCCTTCGCATGCTCGTCACCTTGGCCACATCCCCCCACTGGAAAATTCCCGAGAGACAAAATGAACGCGAAATTTTTCGTTGCTATTCTTTTGAATGAAAAACTGAACTGAAGACTTTTTTTTTTTATAAAATCCAGATAATTATGTACCGTTAACAAAAAAAAAAAAAAAACACCTGCATTCCCAGAATGCATTTATTATATAAATACGCTGCTACAACAGTGCAAATGCTGTTCTTTGCTTTGGCCAAAAATAAAAAATAACAAAAAAAAGAATAAAAATATTGAGAAAAAAAAACATAAACATAAACATACTTCATGTAAATATAAATATTAAAAGATGTACACACACAATGAATGTGTACGATAATGATTTAAACACTAAAAATATAAATATATATAAATGGATAAACGTATAATATGTGAAGAACAATTTAAATAAGAAGTTTCAAAGGAAAATGGAAGAAAGTGAAATTTCAAGCATACACTGAAATATATGAAGAAAACTTGTCAAACTAAATGACAGCATATTTAAAAAATATAAATGTAAATTGTTGTTTTCCCCCAGTAACAAAAGAAAATAAATATTACAGCCACAGAAAAAAAAAAACAATTAACCACCCACATCCTCTCTATCCATCTTTCCCTTTTTTTTTCTTTTTTTTTGTCATCCACTAACAAGGGATGGGGGTGAAAATAAAAAGCGATGTAATCATTTTTTGAGTGTGCTTATTGAGCAGGTAAACAGTTGAAAGAGAAAATGTCAACAATGGATTTGTAAAATATTTAAAATGCCAAAAAACGGACAAACCCTCTGCAGCTGCATTATGCACTGCGAATGCATTCTGAGAAACGTATTCGCACAAACATATGACGATGGTGCCGACGACAACAACAGGGTAATACTGAACACATAAATATAGAGAAAAACACAAAATTCATTGAATCAACTGTACTAAGAAAATACATATAAATGTTTTAAAAATCAAATGGAAAATGAAAATAAATCGTTTAGCAAAATAATGTAAAACTGGTTTATTTGATGTTTGTTTTGGTGGGAAATTTCCAGTTTAAATTGTTTATAAAAAATCAATTTGTATTACAGGCGAAATTTTTACCGCAAAAGTTGGAAAATGGTAAGTTGAAATGTTACTTTAATCAGTTTGCAGGAAAAGTATTAAAAAGGATAAATGTCAAAATCTCAAGATTAGCAATCACTTTCTTATCATGCATGTTTGTACTGAACTTTTTTATTCATTTCCATTTGTTTCACTAAATAATTAAATTATTTTGTTGAAATCAATGTTATAATGTATGTAAGAAATAATTGAGAAACAAATCTTATGCAGCAGATTAAATTAGTAATAAAGATTACTCGAAAATCAATCATGAAATTATACATTAAACATAAAAAAAAGAACTTGTAAGATTTGTAGCCGATTCAAACAGATTCCTTCTTATAAATAGATTCCTAAGGAAGCAGTCAAGCAGTCCGTATGCCAAACCATAATGCATGAAAAATTGCAGCAATCCATATGTAGCAGAGCGACATCTTATGTTATATTGTCATCACCCATCACTTATGCTCGTATTATAGAAGTCTCCATAATAAATGTTGAAGGAGCTCCTTTTCTCTGGAACGCAAACTAAGCGAAACGTGCAACAAACTTCAAATTATGCAGAGTAACGACGTACGTTATTTGATTTCTTGTTGTTTGGAAATGCAAGTAGATTGCAATAAGTCTAGCTCCATTTCTGTACTGAATCCCAGACCATCTACTATTGATACCATCATTCCGCGCATCCTGACACAAGTTGTTATATCGTGGCATAATGCAACGTGCAAACTGATGCGATCCAGACTCTGCAGACAACTCAATTGCACCAACGATTTTCTTGACGCATTTCTTGTAAGACGTACAATAATATGGGAACAGGAATTTCTGTTGCGTCTTTTTTTTTTCCAGATTAAAAGTATTCCGACCAACTTTTCGTTGGTGTAATTTAGCAAAGTTGTAGCTGACTTATTAACAACAGCGAAATTTATGCAAATGTTTATGCAAATCCTATTCATCTTAGTGGGTACCAAACATGTTAAGATGTTAAATCCATCATTTTATATTATTAAAAGCCCTGCAGGTAGAAAATGAAAAGTATGTAGAGTCTCATTAAAACCAGAAAAATACTTTTTGTTTCATTTTCCTTCTTTTTTTTTTGTTGTTGTTGCGAATCCTTGCTCGTCAACTTTAACAATATCCTCGATAAAAACAAAGTCGGCCTTCCTGTTGATATTACATCGTTTCTTAACTCAAAGTGTCCGCATTTGGCGAGGATATTGGATGACAAGTATAGGGTGGGCAAGTCCACATTATCCTGTCACCGCATCATCATCATCAAATACTCATTAAATGACTTGTCACAAAGCAACCATCGATCTATTGGCAATCAATGTCGAGTGATTGTTTCTCGATGAGACTTTAATCAATGCGGTGGAGACCACTTCAATGTGGGTGCCTGTATGGTAGATTAAGATGTCCTGGGTATGCCATTTTTCCTCCCATAATGATTTGAGGCAAAGGGATATTTTTAGCTCGGATAGACAACGAATGAAACAAAACTCTTACATCGATGTGCGCAAAGATCATTAGGTCGAGGGAACTTACTTAAAGGTATCTTTAAACTGTTTTTACAGACAATAGGCATATTCCAAGAAATGAATTTATGGAGGAGAAAAGCATAATATTTGCAAAAAAATTGTCTACCATAGCATAGAAAAGTACATAGATATGAACGGAAAAGTTGCCGCCAACGAAATAGTTGAATCCTTTCGTTCGAAAGCGCTGGCCGGACAATTTGTTCATTAAGGAAAAACGCTTTTCAAAGTTTTTCAATTAAAAACAAACAATAGCCGTTATTTTTAATTAGGCTACCATACAGAAAATATTTTCGAATCAATTAAAAATTCTAATTAACCGTATTTAGGGGTGAATCTAATAACATAGAAGAAAACAATTTAGTTATTCAAATTTCCTCTTCTTTTCCAAAATTGATAAGTTTTTTTGCAGTTGGTTGAAAAACCAAATTTTTAATTAGTTTAAGAAACATCCATTGTCACACTTTTTTTATGAACTACTTAATAAGAGTTTTATAATTACTTGACTTTTGTGAGGTCATCATTCATAAAATAGAATGGATGTTTCTTAAACTAATTAAAAATTTGGTTTTTCAACCGATTTAAAAGAAGAATTGGATCTTGAACTCGCGGTTGTTTGTATTAATTGAATAAGTTTTCACAATCAACCTTAAAGATGAAACTATCCGATTGTTCTTGATCGAATTTTTGTTGGCCTTGGGAGATTCTAAAAACGATATTTGAAAGACTTCAATGATATTTATTACAGATCTTACAGAACATCTTACAATTCAAAATTTGAGAGTGAATAAAACGTAAAAGGGAAAAATTCAATATCCACCATACCAAAATCATGATGATATTGATTTAACGGCCTTGACCTTTTTGCCGTGTTTTATCACAACCTTAAGCAACAGTACCTCTGTAGGACGCGCCCAAATTTCGTATCATTTGCGAATCAACTCAACCTACATAGAACCAGTCATAATAATTTCGTAACAACCGCACACATACACCGGATACGGATGTCCTTCGAAGAAAAAAACCTGAAATGGGGGGGGAGGGCAAAAGGGACGACGGATTTCTGTTTTTTTTTACAGCATCGCACATGGGAATTTTTGCATCCAATCTCGCATGGATCATATGCGGGTTATTGGTGCAGTGGCCACATAAAGTTGGGATGACCTGCGACCTGGATTTTTGTCTGCCCCTCCTTTGAACCACCACCCCCCCATCCCCCACACCCTCCATAATTTTTATTTCAGTATATGACCTTAAGACGTGCGGGCAACAGAATTCGCTATACAAATGATTGGAAGAGTATATAAATCGGCGAGGGGCGACGCGTAAAACAGGACAAAGAAGGCGATCGCCTGGCCCGTGTCAGCACAGATTCCTCGATATTATAATCCTTTCCGCTTTTACTGTTTACGATAATTTGCAACCCTCCTTAACGCCGTGCATTTTTTATTGACGTTAACGATTATGTGTTACGGCCCAACGGATGCGCCTTCCGCACATAAAATGGTAAAGCGAAAAAAAAATATAAAAATAAAAAAAAAAATAGAAAGAAAAAGAAAGATGAAAGACGGTAAGAAGGACATAGGAAAAAAATCAGCGTGAAAGAAAGACAGCCAAGCAAACACACACAAAAAAGAAACACCGAAAACCCAACTGAAATCCATATCCGGGATGGATATGAGGTGGCCCGTCTCTTTTTTGTGGGGGAGGGGGTGGCCCATGGCGAAGGTGATGGCTTTCTTCGAGATGATGCTACGTGTAGATTGTACATTGTATTTGATAGTGGTGAGCAAATACAAAGGAATGTGTATAAAGTCGTCGTGTCGAGAGGATATTGAAGTAACACTGCGAATAGTACAAGGGAAATGCAATTTGTTTAAAGAGATGGACAGGTTCGGGGGTGGTTGGGGTTGGTTTGGGGTGGATATGGAACTCGTTCATTCATTCATTTTGTATCCTATTTCCGCCGCTTTTCATCTCGTTTCACCTGACATATGCGGACATTACGCATTTTTATTTGCCAATTTATTAATGGAGGTGTACATTTTTTATGCTTTTGTTCTCTGTTTGGCAGGATTTTTTTTTTTTTTTGTTTTTTGCGGAATTCGGCACAACGAAACGACCGGCATTTACCATCAAAAGGGTGTCATATTTACTTCATCTTCCCTTTTTCGTTTTTTTTTTTATCATTGTTGCTTTATGTTGTGCCTCACACCTCGTTTGTGAAATATTATGCACAATTAAATGATTTGTGGCTGAGCTATTCTGTTTTCATGATTATTTGCATAATTTATGGATGATAAACAAATTATTTTTGTCAGCTACTTATCATTATGCTGTTTGCTTTTTAAATATTTTTATTAGCAATAACGATTTAATTAATCTCTTCTGGAGACGATTCGGCGAATATTTTTTTTAAGTTGATTTACAATTATAATATCTTGAAATCATTAATTTCAGTAGAAACAATTCACGTAAATCCAACTCTTGTTTGTAAAACCAGTTCATTTAACAAAAAAAAAAAGAAAGAAAGTATAACCTTTAAAGAAAGTATTTTTACAGCGTTCAAATAATGGATTGAATTATTCGTTAAGAACATTTTGTTTTGGCCACAAAATCTTTGATTGATTGTTTAAAATTGCAATAGGCTGAGACATAGAGAATTTATCATTATTATGTTTATTGAGCCTTGCCGTCATCCGCAAGCATCTTAGATATATTGTATAGATTTTATGCGACTTAAGACATGCGAGAAAGGAGACGCCGCGTGATGGATAATTTCGTATCGGCACTTATAAATGCTATGTCATGTCATGTATAAAACATATGATGTTCATGATAAATAATTAATTACATTCATAAATAATTCATTTATTATATGATGGGCTGAATACCACTAACCTTTGATCCATGAAATGCACTTTCTCTTAGTCATTGAAGCCGTTTCTTGAAGATTTGTACACTAACCACTGTTTTCAAACGTTATTTATTTAGATGTTTTTAAATATTAACAACTGCATTGAAGATAATATTCGTATTGGCGATATAAACTATCGGTTTACCACATTTCGACAAAACTGTACACAAATATCCAACTAAAATTCAACAATCGCGATTCGCGGCTCGCGCCACTTCGAACGCGAACATCAAACCACATATGTATGTTTATACTGTTTTCTCATATTTTTAATATTTGAAAAGCCCTAAATTTGATTACTTCTCTTTTTCCACTTGCAGATTAGTTCTCTGTTCTGGCTTCGCTTCAAATTCAAATTCTAGGAATCATGACCATGGACTATGGAGTGGGGTTAGCCAGACAGTAACAACACCATCACACACTACCAAACAATTCGAAGCTGCCATTATGCACTCACGCATTTACATATATATTATTTTATTTAAATTACCAATGTAAAAAAGAGATGAAATTGTTTTGCAAACGATTCTGGGAAACACCAAAAAGAAGAAAAACAACTGCCATAAGTCATTAGTAGAAGTACCGTAATTTCTGGCAATCGGCACACGTTCTGTTGGCCTTGAGCACATTTTAGCACATTAAATTTTGACTACCACTTTCTGCATTTGTTTCATATTTTTATTTTCTATAAATTTAAACCGGCATCGTTTTTCATACAAAAAATGAAAATGCAGTAATGGAATCTTGTTAAACCACCGACAATTTAGATTGCATGACCTGAATACGGCTATTCAGATAAGATTTTTTTCTTCAGTTCTACACAAACAAATTATATGAATATATGATCTAGTTTTCAGGAAATATTTGGAATTTAACCAGGTAATATGTTGAGACATTCTTCCAGCTACGAAACAAAAAACATTTAGGGACTTAAATAGACCAAAAATTAAAATCTGCAATAAAATGAGGCCTATTTAGTCTGTCGTCCAAAGAAAGTAGTCATAAATGAAAATCTTTGTCTTTATATAACATACATATGTCATCATATTATTTGTCTACGGAATTTTAACATTGTTTAACAAGTAAAACTACAGATTTTGTGACAAACATTCAACAAAACTTAGCTTGAATTTTCTCAAAATTATCACTGAAAATTAGCTTCTTATTTCTCTACTTAAAAAAATATGATTCAAACATTAGAGATTGAATCCATTTGTCTTTCGATTAAGGAATGTCTTTTTTGACAGCAAAATCACAGCATTATGCAAAAATGTGATTGTTCGTTCAAAAAGTATGCAATTTTTACCATAATTAATATCACAGTGATTCTAAAGATTTTTGCAATTTAGTCATGAACTATGTCCACCTAAATCTGTGTCCTATTAAGATTTAAAATTACCAAACGGCAAGAATTGTCTGGAGGAAAAATTTGAAGATTACAGGTACAATTTTAATCTCAATCGATCAATGGGAATTCTGACAATAATAAACGCAAGACAATTCTGTGGTACAAAAAAAAAACGTCGTATAATCCACCGCTCAACCAAAACAAGCTGAAGATCTCTGAAAATCTTTGCATTCATAAGAAATATAAAAAAATACAAAAAAATTTGATTAAAGATTTCGTCAACAAAAAAAAAATGATTTTATTCAATAAAATTGGGTTGAAAACATTTTCTTGTCTTGTGTCAATCTTTAATTATTGTCATCGTCTTTATCATGTTGACTATCGACATGGTCCTGTTGATTATCATCTTGAGACGCGTCTTTGTCTTCATCTTGATCTTCGCCTTGATAATTCTGAAGTTGCTCTCCACAAATGACGCATTTTTTAAGAATTCATAATCATCTTTAGATTCCGATACGTTGAAATTTTCATCATCATATCCACCAATATCTAATCCCTGACAGCCACGAAATATTTGAAGAAGTAGCTTAGGATAAATTTATGAATCTCATACTAAAATGCTTGCGAGAAATATGTCCGCCTCATTAAGGTCACCAAAATTGGGCTGCAATTCAACTGGCATCAAGATGTTTACTTCCATCGTGGGACTATCAATATCATTTTCCATTGGCGGAGAGTCTGATAAAACCATTTTGACTGTAAATAAGTTATTTAAGTAAATCAGTCGGTTGGAATCAATAAGGAATTTCTTCTAAATTTTTTTTTTTATTCTTAATAGAAAACCATGGATTTATTAAAACCAAGAAACGTATTTTCAAGAAAAACTTATACATCAAATTTTGTTTATCATATTTTCTTAAATTTCAACAATTCCTGAATCCTGCACTGCTTTAACTTTGATTTCGTCTCTTTTTTTCAACACTCATCTATGGTAATTGTGGCGCACTTCTCTTCAATTTCGATTTCTTGGAACCACGACCATGGAGTAGGGATAGTCAGACAATAACAACACAAGCACACACTACCAAACAATTCAAAGCTGCCATTATTCACTTACACATTTAGATATTATTTTATTAAAATTACTGAAGTAAGGAAGAGATGGAAACATTTTTGCAACCACATTTGCAACCGATTCTGGGAAGCATGAAAAAAGAAAGAAAAACAACTGCCAGTAGCTATTTATAGAAGTACCGTAATTTGAGGCAATCGGCACACGTTCTGTTGGCCTTGAGCACATTTTAGCACATTAAATTTTGACTACAATTTTAGATGTTTTATGTTTTATTTCCTATAATTTGTTTTTCATACAAAAAATGAAAATGCAGTAATGGAATCTTGCTAAACCATCGACAATTTGAATTGGATGACTTGAATACGGCTATTCAGAAAAGAATTTTTTCTTTAGATATCTACAAACACAAATTATATGGAATTACGTGTCCTAAGACGAAGTTTTTCTGGAAAAAAACACGAAATTTAACCAGTAAATATATTAAGACATTTTTCCAACTACAAAAGCCACATTTAGAGACTTAAATTGACTAAAATACAAATAGAACAAGAAGATTTAGTTGGTTAAACACTACGACAGCATTACCAGAACCATGAGAATCCTGTGGTAAAAGAAGAGACTTATAATCAGCCTGTAAACCGAATAAACTTTCCCTGAAAATCTCTGAAATACATTGCCTTCATCAGAAATAAAATGCAATAACTATGTTTAACGATTTTCTCACAAAAATGCTTTAATCCATAAAATTAATGTGGAAAACATTTTTGGTCTTGTGTCACTTTTTAGCTGACGACGCAAGGGTTATCGTCGTTCTCGTCGTTCTCGTCCATATCGCTATCACCATGGTCACCATCTTGAGAATAGATGTCTTCCTTGTCCTCCTCATCGATGTTGACCTCGTCTTCGACCATGGACTCGTCTTCGGTTTCCGCATCACATTGATCTTGATAAAACTGAAGTTGCGCTCTACAAGCTGCACAGATTTCGAAATTACCGAAGAATTGAAAATCATAGGATGCATATTCAATATATTCGTGGAAATCCCCATCGCCCTGAAAGCTGAAAACATTAAGAAACCAGAAATTTACGAACATATGAATACCGTACTACAACTCTTCTGTGAAGCGTTTCGGTCGTTGTACGGGTTCCAAAAATGGGCACTAATTCAGGTGGCAATATGTCGTCGAGTTCTTCCACGGGATTCTCAACATCATTTTCCACTGGCGGAGTATCTGTAAAATCCATTTTGCCTGTAAATAAGATATTAAAATTAATCAATCGGTGGGTATCAATTTAGAATTTGGGTAAAGAAACGGTCACGCGTTTTTCTGCCAATTGGGCGATAGGTTATGGTTCGACTGTTGTATTTTAAAACGTGGTCAAATGTTACATACCTAACATACCGGATGTAGAGTGATTTTTAATTTTAAACAGAAAACTCTGGATTTATTAAAACCTACAAAATGCAAGAATTTCGAGGGAAATATTTAACACAAATTCGCAACCGAACGCCTTCAACTAAAGCGATGAACAGAAAGAAAATTGGGTCGCCATTTGCCAACGTGGCATTTTCTGAGATGTGTCTCTTTATATGTATTGCATGTCGTTCCCATTAATGCGACTGGGTATTTTAATTCACATTAATCAGATTTTTCTACTAATTAAACAATAAAATTAAGCGACAAAATTTGTGTTAACCTAAGAAAAAGATTATTATCTGGATCAAAAACAATAAATTTTAAATTTCAACAAGAAATAAAATAATATCAATTATTAATAAACATATTTTCTTTTTTCAAATCTTAAAATTGAACCAAAGTACCCTGTCCAGCACTAGATAATAGTTATCACCAAGAATAACTAAATACTAAGTTAAAATTCATGATACTCTGTAGACATACAGATTTGTATTTGTAGCGAATAAAAAGAAATGGCAATAAATTCGCATTGGTATTAAGACTAAATACATTTTTTATTTATTTGGAATTTAACCATGAAATATGTTTGAAAAATGTTGCAGCTTAATCTGTTCCGCAAGACATAAAATTACAAAACGACAAGAATTTTCTGGAGGAAAGAACTGAAGATTAGAAGTGCATTTTTAATCTAAATCTTAATCAATGGGCATTCGGACATAAACGCAAGACATTCCTGTCATTAAAAAAAGACCTGTCAACCAAAAAGTCCTAAAGATCTCTGAAAATCGTCTTAAGAAATATAATAAAATACAATAATAATAAAAGAAAAATAAATTTGGGCAATCAGAAACTCTTTAATTTAATAACATTAGGCTTGAAACATTTGTTTGTTTGGTGTCAACTTTTAGTTATTGTCATCGTCTTGCTGATCATCAAAATTGTCCTGTTGATAATCATCTTGAGACCAGTCCTCGTCTGTGCCCTCGTCCTTGTTTTCATCATGGTCCTCGTCTTGGCCCTCGTCCTTGTTTTCATCATGGTCCTCGTCTTGGCCCTCGTCCTTGTTTTCATCATGGTCCTCGTCTTGGCCCTCGTCATTGTTTTCATCATGGTCCTCGTCTTGGCCCTCGTCATTGTTTTCACCATGGTCCTCGTCATTGTTTTCACCATGGTCCTCGTCTTGGCCCTCGTCATTGTTTCCACCATGGGGTACATAAACCTGATGATCACCAAGATTAAAATCACCATCATATTCAACTCCACATCAATGAATACAGAATTATCCAATCCCAAATTAATTCAAAAACATTTAAAAAAAACCTTACATAATGATATAAACCATTTCCAACATTTCGGACAACAAATTCAAAATCATCCAAGAAATGAAATACAACTCCTGCCCACAAGTCGGGGTCGTCTTCTTGTGTCACGGGAGATTCAACAAATTCCAGTGGCGGCACATCTAAAAACCCCATCCTCCATAGGAAGAAGATATTTAAATTAATCAATCGGTTGGGATCAGTTAAGAATTTAGAAAAAGGAAATGCCTATTTGGCCATTTGTTCTTCTTCTAATAAGTATTGTTGGACTGTTGCATTGTAAATCGACGTCAACTATTATTTACCTGAAATACAGTGATTTCCGATTCTCAATAGAAAATTCTGGACGAAATAAAACCGCGAAACAGATAAAACAAAATCACAATGTCGACCGTTTCCGACGAACACAAGGAGCAGAATGGAAAATTGTGTTGCCACCGCCAACTACCAACATGGTTTCTTTAGGGGATGGGTCTGTTTATGTGTATTTCAATTAACAGGGTATTTTAATTCACATAAATCACAACAGATTTTGCGACTTTTATTATTTAACGAAAATAAATCATTCTCTAAATCAAAAATCAAAAATTTCAAATGCGCTTTTTAGAAAAAAAATCTGATCAATTCTTTATACACATTTTAATATAAAAGAAACCAAATTATATTAATTTTTGATAAAAATATTTTCTTTCTTGACAGCTCAAAATTGAACCGAAACACCCTGTCCGGCGTCCTAAAAAAAATGACAGGCCAAACAAATACATAGAAAGTAAAAAGTTCATGAAATCTGTGTTGGTAGTGTATAAGTAAAAAAAAAACTCCAATTGTGATATGAAAACTAAAGGTTTAGGTGTGTTAGTTTGTTTTTTGGTTAAAGCTCAGATTTGCATTGGTGTTAAGATTCGTTGTGTGTCTCGCAAAATGTGGTTCTTTGGAATCAGAGGGCCGAACTTCAGCGCGTCGAACCGCTCGCACTCATGGCATAGAAAGAAATCTGATTAGACGTTTAACATTTCTGCTGGGCAAAAAGTTGTTCTTTTAACGAATTTTTGGTTTAATTTTAATTAAATGATTGAAAAAAACGTTTTTTAGTGCATTTGATAAGTGAAAAAAAAAGTTTGTCAGTTTCATCTTGAAAAATCATCTTAAAAGGTTAGTCATTTCTTGTTACACGTTTTTACATTTACCGTTGCCACATTGGCAATAAATTCACAATTAATTGCTAAACCGGTTTTCGTTTCATTTCTCCTGCATGCTTATTTAATTACGTATCAGGCAAATGTGTTGTTTGTACGTGTAGTGGTGTCCTTGCAGACCCCTTGACATTTTTATCTATTTTTTTTGCACAAAACATTTTTTATCTCATTTTCTCCTTCACATTACCTATTCAATTTCTTCTTTGAATCTCATACTTTCTTGCACTTGATATTGCAAAAATGAACGTTTTTCTTTCTATTTTCTCAATTTTTTTTTCTTCCTAAATTGGACAATCTACTTCATTCTCTTCTATTTATTTCCTTACTTTTTTTGTTTGGAAATAAAACGATTTGTGTTTCTTTTTTATGATAGTTTTTCTATCGAGATATTTATTAGTTTATGGAAATCAATAAGTAATAATAAACTTCTTCTATACTGAAATCTTGAATATGGCTAAAATAAAAATGAAAATTTGTCAACTATAAGGTTTCTTTCTTCTTTCAGTAAAACAATCTCATTCTAACTGTTTATTCAATTGAAAATTAGGAAAAACAAGTTAAAACACATTAAAATATAGTTTTCAGAAACATATTATTTATTTTTTCCCGAAAGCGAAAACATATATATGGAATCTAGATTCTCAAGAAAAGCGAAAATAAAAACATAAGTTTATTAAGTTAAATTTCATTAACTCGAAGAAATAAAACACGATGCTTAATTTATATTTTATGGCAACAAAAATAACATTAACTCAGCAGCATGTAAGCTTGGTAAACAAACAAGTGCTGCAGACGGTTCGTATATCCATCCTCCCCCAACTTCTCTGCCCCACCAACCACTGCCCCACCCATCCCCCGCCATTCCAGGTCCGCACATGAAATGCCATATGCTTATGAACGTGCTCCACTGTGGGGCAGACGCGCTGTGGGCCGAGCGCGCCATAAAATAACTTTGTTGAGTTGAAACTTTAATTGAAACACATTTATTCGGGAAATTTTTGCATTAGATAAATTCTGTTATTTTATACAAGTCCTATTAGCGGGTGTTTTTGTTTTTTTGTGTATTTCTTTTATTTTTGTATTTTCGCCTCTTTGCGCGCGCGAGTTTGTCTGAATATGTGTTTATAATTCGATGGTGAGGCCGACAATTTTGGTATACCATACACAGGATAATAAGTTTGGCATCGCCTGCCAGCTGTACCAAATGCACTTTTTCTGTGGATGAATCCTTTTTATGTTTGTACTTGTTTGCTTGTAAAATAATATTTCCGTCAATTTATGCTGGCACATAAAATATGCGCTGGCAATCACATGTTTTTTGCACTATTTTAATTTGGTTGGCCGTATTTTGGGCTTAAAACCATGCAAGTAATTTTTTAAAATAATTCTTTTATTTGTCATTTCAATAAAATACAGTTTCAAAAGGAATAGAAATAAAATTAAAAAGTAATTAACAGTATTCTTTAATTAAATTGTTATTTTACTGAAATATTTTGCAGTTTTAACATCAAAAATAGATTTTTTGACCTTCAATTCTGTTACACAGGAAACCAAAAAAAAAACTCTAAGGGTGAAGAATTTTCTAGTTTGAATTCAAAACACGTTTTTTAATCCTTGACTCAAATTTTAAAAAATTTAAAGAAAATTTGCAGTAAATCATTCGTTTTTCTTTCAAACTTGGGGATATATATAATTTTAAAAAAATTAATTGATTACTAGTAACATTTATGATCTGAATTTCCATCATTTTCCAAACATTTTGAAATTCATCTCTAGTAGCTATTTAAATAGGGATCACGTGGTTCTATTGATATTAAGAAATTGATGTTATTGTATGTTATGAACTCTAGCGGAAATCAATAAATTATTATGCATATGAACATCTATAATTAATTATAATTGAATAATAATTATCTTAACTGACTTAGTCATCAAACACGAAAACATACGCTCCCATTAATTGGCCGCATCAAATTATTAATTTACTCACATTATTAGCTTTAAGAACATTTTTCAACGCATTTTATTTCATTATAACACCCACCCCCACCCTCCTCCCAACAGCCCACCCTCCAGTTGCCAAACATTCAGCCATTTGCCCTCATCCCTGGTGTGCACTTTTGTTCGCGTTCTCGGTCAAAGCCCAACTGTTCATAAAATTTTCACATTTTCCGATTTATTTTAAAATTAAATTAAAAATTGTGGAGCGCCTGGGTTTTATTCCGATCTCTCTCTCTCTCTCTCTCTCTCATTTCGTCCTTTTTATTCTATCTCGCTCTCAAGTTCATGTACGTAATTACAGCTAATGAGCTTCGACAAACTTCAGCGCCCACAAACTTTTTGGCGAAGCGTCTCCGATTTGTCGGACGACTTGTATAAATTTTTAAATACTTCTGCTCGTTTCATCTTTTTTATTTTTTTTATTTTTTAACATATATATTTTTTGCTGCAGCAGTTTTTGTTGGTGGTGTTGTGACGAGCTAAAGTTTTGACCCTTTTATATGCGGTGTTTTTGCCCCTTTCAACCCAACATAACTGGGTTGATATCACTTTTTCCTTGAATCTTTGTCTGGAAATGCGTAGACTTCAGAAAATTGATCAGTTCCGTTTAAAAAGTCGTCTCTACGATAAACTTGAGTTTCGGAATTAGTAACCATTTAAGACCGGCAATTTGTAGCTTATTTAAAATATTAATCAAGACAACCTTTAAAATTCTTCACAATAATGATAAGATTATACTGTCGGAGTCTCGCGTGGCCCTAGATTTCTGTCAAGTCTAGTATACCAAAAGCTTTAGTGATTTCCAATTAGATTATGTGGCTTTAAGTCACATACATTTGCCAGTAAGACGATGCAGGCGTTTCGCTGGGTGTTTTTTTTTCTCTCTCTGTCTCGTTCAATGCGCCTTCTGAACATAAAGCTTTCAGAAGCTATACGAATTTTACACAGTTCGTGGAAACATTTTTTAGCCGTACGACAGTCACAAGAATGTAACATTGTTAGCATAATCCGCATATTGTAATATCATCTGTCTGGCAATGCTTGTTCTTCAGGTAATGATTTCTTTGCTGTTTACATTTGACATTTGCAGGTATTAAAGCTTTAATTCTGATGTTTTATGCTTTTGTTTTCTATGTTGCCTTGTCAATGTACAAGCATACAAGCCAATCGAATTTTTATGCTGGCGTTGAGGATTTAAATTTCTTTTGACGTTCGATTGTAAGATTCATTGCATGTGGTTTATCTTTTTTTAACCGTGAAAAAAAAACCGTTTAAAATAATTGTAACTAGTTCAAATTTAGTTCAATGTTCAAAGGCGTCTGAACGCAACAAAATTAAAACATTGACAATGTTTTGAAAACAAAAACAAAAACGGTAAATTAAAATAGTTAGTTAATTTAGCAACTGTTAAACATTTAAATTGATAGGAAAAATTTCAGTTCATACATAAATTTTCAATAATCACAGGAAAATCGAGTCAACAAAGGATCGCATTTTAAATCCCCCGCATAAACTATGTACTAAAAGCCGGTGGCCGCCTGTCAATGAGTCCCTTATCGGCCTCCTTCAAGCTATATACCCTTAGATTCTGTCTGCATGTTAATCCCTTTCTGTCTACTAGCATACATTTTGCATGAGACCTCGACATGTTGTGCTGTCTTGCCGCAGCATGTTGAAAATTCGCTCTCGTTCTGCATATCAAGGATTCAGGACAAAGCATCCATCTGAATGTATCTTGTCGTCGGCCGTATAAATGTGGCCCATGTTTTTATATACAATTCATTAAGGTGTAAAAAGACTAACGAGTAAGGACACTACTCACTGCACAACGACAGGACATTCGACAGTTGTTTACATACACACACACGCACGCCAACACAATGATGTGTCTCGTCCTGCATGCCAAACAGAAATTCATTTAAATATTCATTCAAGTGTGCATGTGTATATATTAAGTTTCCACAAGCCAAAGAATTGTATCCTTTTCTAAGGGACGTGTATCAAGAGCAAATCCTTGCATATTTATAAATACAATAGCGGTTGTATGCAATTGCGTCAGTATCTGGATAAGCCAATGTAAAACGAGAACATCAACTGAATTATTGGTTGGACTGTAACTTATTCTTCACCGATGTTGTGCATGCAAGGACATTTTCTAACTAACAAAATTGTGCAGCTTTTAAATGCATTTATATCGACAACAACAGCACATTGGATAAATATAGGGGTTTTCTAGCATCAGAAAGGATATTAGCTTTTTACATATTTTTATTTTCGATGAGCTTTTGATAGTCGTAGCTGGCTCTCGATTGTGTGTATTTATACAAGAGGACATTTATCAGAACCAATCGACCAAACGAATCGAGGCGGCAATAATTGAAAACTCTTTAAACAACAACGTCTTCAAGAAAGTCAAACAAAAATATGTTGAAACGTCCGTTGTTGTCTTGTGCTTTCGCATAGAATTTGTGCTCATTTTTCAAATGCCACCAAGTCCTGTGGACCGTCGCGTCGCTTCGCTTCACCACGATCAGAAGCAACAGCAATCAGCCAATTGTGAGGGGATGGGGGATGGGGGAATGGGTGGAAGGAGGAAGGCAGGGAGGGAGGGAATGGTGAGTATTTGAGTGGCCGAGCCGAAATGGGAACGAATAAGTGGCACAACTATGCGAGAAAAGCGGCCGCATCTTATAGCTTTGCACACTTATTTATGGCAAAATTTACTCTTCAATGTAAGTAGGAAGTCACATTCTTTATAATTACCCCATATTTCGTTGGCGATTGGTCT